>CAXAMN010004113.1:1209801-1223987 GCA_963970005.1 Durusdinium trenchii
CAGCGTGCCCTTTCGTGTTGGTAGGATCCAACCCCGTTGTTTTGACACATGGATGAAAACTTTGCACGCAAGAGGGCTTTGCGCAGCCAAGGAGATGGAAATGCACTCAGGCTTTCGATGGGTGGCGTGGTGGCAAGTAGAAGCAAGACAAGACATGAAGCTTTGACAGGTGGGAGGTGAAGCACCTCACAGCTGGGTACGTGGACAAGCCCTTTGTGACATGTGCATGCAAACATGTTGCTAACATTCGAGGCACGCTGGAGGGAATATGCCAGAGCTGCTTGATTGAATTTAGCCTTGTCACTTGCTTTGTGCCATGTTTGGCAGCACGCTGCTTGTCACTTGCTTCGTGTTCAGTGGGGCAAAAAAAAACGACCCATCGCCGCCCAGGACTTTGTGGAGGCGCCACTGTTCTCTCATCTCATTTTGGTGCTCATCATTTTCAACGTGTCTTGGTGGCCATGCTGGAATGGTCAAGCTGCAGTGCATGGAGGTGATTTTCCTCAGGGCCAGACCAGGGTTGATTCGCACCAGACGGAGGTGTGCTGACCTTGATCAAGGGCAAAGGCAGCTGGTCCCAGCAAGCTATTGCACCCCAATTTCCGGTCAGGGCCAGGCCAACGTGTGTCCCAAAACGTCGCGTCAGCGCTCTCTGTTCGCTTGTGGAGCACCTGGTAGGGGTTTGGGGCCACCCCCTCATCACGCGGCCCTGGAGAAATCAATCGTTGGCCTAGGTGATTCTGCTGGGAGTGGAAGTGGCTTGGAACATCTTCGCGGACAGTGAAGCTGTTCGGCCCAGGGACGAAGGTAATTAGTCTCCAAGACTAACCCGAGGACTGGGTTGAAGAACTTGATCTGGTTGATTTGTGCTTTGACTAGTGACTAGTGGAGGGAATCCAAAGGAATCAATGAAGGAAATGGATCCAAAGATATCCAAAGGAAATCTTGGTTGGGGCCCGATTTCCTTCATTCCCCACCAATCACCAGTTGGTTTTGGGCTTGTTGACTCTTGATGGGGTCACCAGTTGTTCAGGATTCCCCTGACCAAGCTTTTGGAAGCCATGGGAGGCCTTTGAGAGTGATAGAAGGAGAGAGACAGAAGTTGGGAGAGTCTAAATCAGAAGATGAGGTTCCAGCAGAGGTTGAAGAACCCTAGTTCGACTATCCTAGTTGGGTACCCCTGGTGACGGGTCCTATTTACGGTCACTTAACCTTTGTAGGTTGAAAGGAGAACAAGCGAGAACACACCCGGGTCTCACATTGACCTAAGGTTTCACTGAAACCTTCCCAGCCAACAGTTCCAAGTTGGTCAAGTTGGTGGTTCCCCTACCCAGGAAAAGTTGATAAAACCTTCGGGCGTTGGGGGCACCCCACTTAACAAGTGGAAAGTACGGCTAAGCTTGATGGATTTTCTTCGGACAACTGGGGAAGTCAGTCTTTTAACCTCCCCTGAGCCGATTGTATACCCTGCACCGTGCCCAGCACCTCCGACCACCCAGCGTTGGTTGTTTTCAACACGCTCCAACATGCTCCAACTACCATATCGGTAGAGACAGACTTTCCTCCCAAAACCCGGTGTAAGTCTAACCTTTTGAGGATGTGCTTGGAACCCTGGGGATGTGAGTTCCTCACTGTTTGTCTCAACAGATTTCACATGATGACCCTTCAGAAGGTGCTCGAACATACGTTTTCACTCGCGGTGACCAACCAACGCGTGGGGTGTTCACGCGTGAAAACGCTCATCTTCGACCTTGAGGTGGACGTTTCCTCCCATGTGGGGCTCTCAGACGTGCCCAGCTGGATGCAGACGGCGCCCTGGCGAGAACAGGAGTGCTTAGCAAGCGGAAGGAGGGTCCGGCTCCAAGTAGCTCAGGCAGAACCTGAATTCGGAACTGCAAAAAGTCAAAAAAAAAGCATTGAAAAAACCTGGTAACGGTCGGTCAGACGAGGAACATCCTGCACGATTTTTTTGGATGTCGCAAGATACACAATATGTTTGGGGTGCAATTCATCTCAGGATCTCTTTTGAAAGTACGCGAGAACCTCGAACTTTCCCCGTTTGAAGAACGGCACTGAGAGTTTCTCACCAGCTTCGACCACCAGCTTCTTCGACCACCCATCGTGCCGTTCCTCAGTCGTCTCGTCTAGGCGAACACTGCCATCGTTGGGGTCTTCCTGCTGGAGCTGCTCTTGAAGTTCATCGCCTTGGGCTGCACCGAGTTCTGGTGCGCCAAAGAGCTCCTTGACCGGTGACGGGGACGTGATGTGGTTTCAACGGGGTGAAACCACCAGTTATAGTGGTTAGTGTAGGCCACCAGTTTTGAGGATTTAGGGTTTTATACTATTTAGGTTTTGGGGTAGTCCAGTTTGCTGTGTGTGTGTGTGTTGAAGTTCCATGTCGGTGTGTTGGTGCAGATGGTTCAGACGGCAAAGAGTTGACACCAGCCGTGGGCCAGCCAAGACTAGATGAAACAGCATGAGTTCGCATTTGAATAAGTGGAGTATGTATGTTGGGATGTTTGTGAGATTGAACTGTTGACCTTTCAAGAAGTGGCAGTATAATTGTTTTGTCTTGAGGGGGATTCGGATTTCGAGTGGTGGATAGTGGTGGCAGTTCCCCAGCCAAAGTCCCGGTCAGTACTGAGGCTATTCCTGCTTTCAGTGGTGCCAATGGTTTGCCGGCGGAGGGGTCTTCCCGGTTTGGCAGGTTGCAACTAGCCAAGTGGAACAAGACCCACAACAAGTCCATATGAAGTTCACTCACTCTCTTTCACAGAAACCCGTGTTTTGAGAGGACCAATTCCATTTGTCCGTCGACATACGTTGGAGTGATTCCTTTTTGGAGTACCCCCACTCAGATAGCTCATTTTTGGGCGGATTTCGGCTGTCTCAGCCTCGTCTCCCGGGGCCCGGAGAGCCTTTTATATATAGCCGAGTTCTTCGTGGAACCTCTTCGACTTTGTGATTATCGCCATCTCGGTGGCAGCTGAGACCAATTCGGGGAATGGGCGGAGCGACCGGATTGGGGGTGGCAGCGTTCTCCTTTCCAGACATGGAGGTTCAAGGAAATTCAATAGTGCTGGTGGGTGAGGAATCGTTTGGTAATGTCATGCATCATCATACCCATATGTCCTACATGCTGCTACCATTCACATTTCTCCTGACCATGTACCCGATTTGATTTAGCCCTTTTATAAGCCTAATGTAAGTAAAGATTCCACCCATGGACGGTCTGGCATAAGTCTATGGGAGGAGGTTTTTGGGGGTATTGGAGGGTCCTGCCACCGAGCTCAGCGCCCGAGAACCTGGTGGCCCATCTTGCGACGCGTTGAAGGTCATGAGTTAGAGGGCACTGGGGCATCCATGTTCACCACACCTGCATGGACAGTGTCATTTGCTTTGAAGCATTTTAGGGTATAGCAGCTGGTAGCATGAACGGGTCGCTGCAGGCAGACGTTGCTTTGGACATCTTAGCAACGTCTTTGACCCCGGATGTCACTCGGACGCACCACGCTTGGCCGGTGAACGGCCGGGTTTGGCCGGTGACCGACGCTTTCCACCTGCAACTTGGAGTACCTACATGGGAGAGTCTATCCCGGATCCACATACCGAACCTGAGAAGGTGATTGGAGACAGTTTATGGCTTTGGAGGGCCCCAAGTACCTTCTGAGAAGGTACCTTTGTTGGTTCTACACCAAGCCCTCCCATCGAGTGGTTCGGTGGCCCAGTCGTGGTGGGTGTCGGCTCGAATAGGTTAATCGGGGCCCATGGGGATGTAGTTCCACTACACAATGGGTTAAGGAATATTGGTTTGTTTTAATAAGGCTTGAAACATCCCACACGCATATGTTATCATATGTTTGATCACTAATAGTTGATATGTTTCCTAACATGGATTCAAGACGTGCAGGCAATCAGCTGTCATCATGAAGCAGTTGATAATCAGTTTGTAAAGACGTACTGTGTGGTCTAGAGCAAGCCAACTTCTGAATATGTCTACAAGCATATTTCAGTTCCTCCAGATTTGGTAATGTCACAAGAAGCTGAATGTTTGTGAGGCTGGCTTGCCGATTCCATAGAAGGCCAGTTGGCCATGTGTTACAAGAAATTGGCTGGTGCACGCCCATTTGCTAAATACAATGTAAACTTGAACGCCCAATAGTTAAGGTGAGATGGATGGTTGGTAAGAAAGAACGATGAAGCGAAGAGCCAGACATCCGAGCCCTGCCACAGCAACAACCCACTGCTTTATCTCTTCTGTTTGTTCTGGATTTTTTGGCTTGAAGAGCAGGAACTGAAGTTGTTGGCCGGACATGGCCAGATCATAGCCAGACCGCCAGACTTCGCGTGCCATAGCTGTACTGCTTGGAGTTGAGCAGCCACCCGAGGTGAACACCGGGCACCTGCGGCTGATTCGCTCCATCCGCTTGGCACGTGCCCTGCGGAGCATGCGTAGCTGGCAGCAAGGGGAGAGGAAGCAGACTGGTGCTAGAAGAAACATATACAGTAAGCTTCTAGCCCCAGAAGCTGGGTTCCATAGTAAGCTGGTGTTTAGGAGTGATGACTGTTTGCAATCCCTTCCCCAAGGCCTTCCGGCCTTCCCCAGAACCGCTCATGTTGCTTCACTTCCGTCAGATCGCGATGGACATTCAAAGGGCCAACCCATCCTGGCTGATGAAGCCAAAAGAGACCAATTCCTCGGTAAACATCGGGTGTGGTTACCTTCATTCACTCCGTATGTGACCCCAATGTTTATTTCAAGCATATATTCAGTGGGACTGGGAATTGTCTAACATTTGCAATGCATGTTCACTGCAGGCAAGAATGATACGTTTCCAACCCTTGACAGTTGACAGCAGGGTTTCGCCAGCAACAACATAGCTGGTCTATCCATGTTGAGAGCCTTTGGATGGTGTACCAACTAGAGTAACTAGAGCCCATTGATCCAGCTCCCGCCTGCTTCAGCAGGCGAACACACGTCCCGAGTCCGTTGAGAGAAGCATAGAGCATAGAGCATCCCCCTCCCCAAATGATTCACCACCACCATCTACAAACCTATTCTTGCAGCCTTGCCGGGGAGTAGCCCACCGTTTCGAGATGTCCCTTCCAAGGCATGCTCTGGCTTTTCCAGCATCTGGGACTGCAAGTGCCGGCATCTCTTGTGTCTCTCAGAAGCGGAGCCCTGCTGGTCAAGGAGCTTGGGCATACTACTCCCCACTGTCAGTAAGCCTCACTCTCACATGGTCGAGCCATTTTTTGCATCATGCGTCTCCTATAGAAGGTCTCCTCCCTCCTCCCTTTCACTTTCCCCTTTGCCTCTCTCTCTTTTCTTTTGGCTCGAATCAGGTACATTGGTGGCCTTCGGACCTTGGCCTTGTCCATCGTGAGCACCTTGGGCTCACTCTTCTGGACTTTGATGTTGCTGCTCATCATCTTCTATAGCCACCTGGCTCACCTTGCACCGATCGACGTCGACTCCAAGACAAGTCGCACCCCGCGGAAGGTCGGGCCACCGCGGTCCGTCGGGACGCGGAGACGCGTCGAGTCGCGTCGAGTCGAATCGAGTCGTTGCCGACGGTTTTGAATCGATTCTTGGATGGCACGGACTTTCCCCCATGACTGGCCTCATCAAACGTAATCCTTAATCCTAAGGGGGATTATGGGGTTGTGAGGATCCCTACATATGAGCCATGATGACCTAGACACATGCGGTTTCGTCCATCCACCACCGACATCGGAAGGGGGGGGTCTGTGCCGTCCACGCGGGCTGCCGCACATCGGGTCCTTGGACCTGACACCGGGCCGAAAGGGGTCTTCCCATTCGGGGTTGGGTGTTCGATGCGCATGGCTGTGGTGCTTCAACGCGTTTGGGGGCTCTTCACGCTGGAGTCCGGGTGTCCAAGCGCGATGGGCGGCACCCAGACAGGATGAGGATGGTCCTGATAGGTGGGACAGTTGGTTTGGTTTGGTGGTGTTTTTCATTCTCTCTTCTTTGGTTTGGTGGTTTGGTGGGACAGTTGGTATGAGGGTCGAGACCCTGCATCTTCGTCAGCCTCGGGTGTTTCATTCATGTTGGGTCTCAAAGGCGTAAAGGGGCGGTCGGGACTGGTGAGTGTTGGGAATCGCTCAAGGTTCTGGGCTAAATGGTTTTGGGACGTGACATGAGCGGCAGTTGTTTTGTGTATATGACAGGCTTGATATACCATGCCATTGCCTGTAGCATCCACAAATCCGTCCATATCCTTATGCAGCTTATGCATATGCCTATGAAGGAAGGTTTCCTTTTACTTCACAGAGCTATTGGTGCATCAAAAATGAACCTCAAAGCCACCCATCGCCCTTCCCATCCCCCTTCGCCCTTACTGCAGTCCCATCGATCTCGGATGATCTCGGTGGAGGTCCGTAATTGGACGACAGTCCAAGGCTTTGGCGTTGTTTTGACGCAGATGGTCGTGGAGCATTGCCGTTACATGAACATCGAAGTCACCGGCGACAACAACGCCATCCCGGTGACCCGGCGATTGAACTGGGCGATGGGTCAATGGGATGTGGGTGTGTTGTTTTTCTCCGCAACTTGAACAGGAACATATGTTCATCGAACTAGGTTTCAGTCATGGTGACCCTCCTGGTAGCTGAAGAACTGCTATGGAAGTCACCAAGCTGTGTGCTGTTGTACTGGCGAGAAGGCAAGGGTGAGCAAGCGGGTGCAGGGCAAAACAAACCAGTATAGATCTCCACTTTGCAGGTGACCAATGCACAAGTTGCCTTCTTGCCAGTGCAGAGAACCTGTACACTGGGGTGAGGGCCGTTCAAAGGAGAGTCACATGAGTGAAACGTACACATATCATAGCTTTGCAGATCAACGATCGCCTTCTCCCTTTTCTTGCATACATGATTCCTTTGACGAAAGACAAAAGATGTGCAACCAACTGTGGCAACTGGAAGTCCTGGATTAAACTTGCTTGATCTATCTAGCAATGGTTGACGATTTTGATGAGCTTAATTGGAATAATTTCAGGTGCCTTTTGACGTCCTGTGCTGTGATGGAGTGCTAGAGGTGACGTTGACACTGTAAGGAGCACAGTTTAATGGCCAATGGTGCTCCTAAACTCATGTATTGTTTATCATGCCATATCATGTCCTATCTATCGATATGTTTGACACGTTGTTTGAGTATGTTGATTGTTTGTTTGCTTCTGTTCACCTGCTGGAGTACTTTAGTGCTCGCACATTCCTTGAGGCAGTTCCAGTTCCTTCAGTGCTGTGTTTCACGCCATGAACGCCTGGGTTCGATGAACGAAGGTCGCCCGCCCACCCCTTCGATCGACCGAGGTTTGTCCTGATGACCTCAAGAAATACTGGAGCAGCGTGCCCACCAGCATCTCGGCTCGCTCGCTCATGGGTGTTTGGTTTAGGGCGCGGCCGGAGGCCGGAGGCCGGGTGTCACCCGGGTTTTCCCAGACGGTCTGGTCTTTCGAGGTTCAGGACGTGGTGCTTCGGAACAGTGGGACAAGTAGAGCACAACCACCAAGCTATACATCCATATACATCCTGAAGCACTCCCTGAGGCACTTACAGAAGTGGAAAGAACACTTGCACACGTCGGGGGTTACATGGTCTTTGCAAGGGACCATGTTCCACTTCCATGATCTCATGGACAGCAATTCAGAAGATGAAATACCGTGCTTATGACACACAATAATGGTTCAACTTTTTTCATCAGATGGAACATGATGGAACCAATCCATTCATGAGATATCATGAGATAGAAGTGAATTCCTCAGGAATCGCCAACAGTATGGAGGTTCCATGTTGAGGACCAGGCGTAGCAAAAGTAAAACGTGGAATAGGTGCATGAAACCAAACAACAGAACACCTTGAAAAGCCTTGGGACAATGCAGTTGAGTCACAGTTTAGTTCACCCCACTCAAAACAACATGGATAGCAAAACAATGATCATGCACGTCCTGGCCAGGAAAAAATTGAGCCCTGGCTACCTAAGGTATGTTGACGCTCTTCATGTCCATCACCGGAGGTCTCGACTGGGAGGCGCAGGGTTTGGTAAGACCCATTACAGTACTTGCTTGTACAATCTTGTATCCTATACTCTGGAGCAAGCCTACACGAAGAGGGCACACCTGACAGAAAATGCCTTGGACATACAGGCTTTGCTTCGTTCCACGATTCTGATCACCAAGATTCACCGAGTCAAAAGTGGTTCCCCAAGTCTGATTTGTGACGATCGAGCTAACCAAGGACACTCGCCACCAGGATTTGGGGAGCTATTGCCACGACATGACTAGTGAAATGATATGAGTCGATGTGTTTTTGCGGATCAGGTGATTTGTTTATTTTTCCTCTGAGTGAATCCCCTTCTGGGGAAGAATATATGTCATTATTTACCTCTTCCTTAAGATCTTATTTGATGGCCTGGATGCTGTTGGATACTCCTATAGCTTCAGTTTGCTCTCATTCCTGCAGTCCTCAAGTCGATCAGGCACCTGTGCGACCCCTGTGGGGTGTCTCCAGATTGGCGGTGGTCTTAGCCACTTGGCACGAAGGTTGCCGTGGGATGAGCTGCTCTTAATGTAAAGGCTCGAAAACCGACGCAATAAGTATATAATATATATATAACAAGTTACAAGACACTTCAAATGAGTTCCTGGACAAAACAAAACATGACTATGTACCTTTTCATGCCAGTGATCGGGTGGTTCTGCTTGAGTGGTACCTGGTGTGTACCTGGTGGATGGAAACAGTGCGACAAGGGTGAACGGAGCTGCCAGGCGGATGAGTTGCCCATCCTGCCAAGAAACCGACGGAAGTGGATGGCATGGCATGTGGAGAGATACAAAACAAGAAGTTGTCCACTTCCATGGTTTGGCAGGCAGGATGGTGTTTTTGTCACCTTCATATGGCCTAAAAATCGGACGAAGTGAAGTGGCTCGGACGGGAGGTTGTAGGTTTTGAAGTGTACCGTGCCATCTTTGGCTCTAGGACACGAGGTCTTTTCGCTTGGTTTCATACGTGAAGGACGCCCTGTTGGAGCGCCGAAACTGTGGCGTTGCTTTGGAGTCTTTGGCACGGTCAGGTCGAGGTGCCCCAAGCTTCGATGGTAAAACCGTTGGAAACCCATTCAGATGAAGTCTCGGATGGGGCTCCTTTTGTCAAAGCTTGCGGCCATGAGGTCCTGATTTTCGTGGCCATCACTGTCTTCGCGATTTTGAATGCGCCTGTGATGTATGGAAAGATATGGGAAGGTGTCGGAAGGTGTGGTAGCATAGACCAGCTATCCATGCAGTGATTTCCAAAATGCCATGGCATACCGTTTCAGTTATAGAATCTCTGGGAAGGGTGCTTACACGCAACACCCCACTGGCAAAAAAATGATTACTGCACATTACTGCCATGATGGTGATGATTATGATGAGTAAGCAGCAGCAGCAGGAGGAGGAGGAGTAGTAGTAGTAGTGGTGTAGTAGCAGTAGCAGTAGTAGCAGCAGCAGTAGTAGCAGTTGCAGCAGCAGCAGCAGCAGCCGTAGTTGTCAGTAGCAGTAGTAGTAGTAGTAGTAGTAGCAGCAGCAGCAGCTAGGACTCCGCGGAGTCCTGAAGAGTCGGAAGAGGCTTTGCAATCAAATTTAGCTTTTGTGTGGGTTGATGTGGTAGTTCTCACACGTGTTGGTTGGGCAGATGATGTGGTTGACATTGATATTGGTTGATCCTGGCAGTTTGGAGCCGTGTCGGCAAGTGGCCAAAAAAAAACGACTGTCACTCCCTTAGCAATGTTTGAACGAAAACCACTTCTAGATTCAAGATGACGCATGCTTGTTGGGATGAGTTTTGTGGCCTATAGGAACTACATACAGGTTGCGCTCCCTGACGAGGGTGTCGAGCTGTCAGCAGCTGACATGTTCCATATAGATTTGCAGGTTCACTTGCTCAGCATTTTGGGGGGCACACCCAGTCCCATCATCTCATTCGCGGCGGTCTCGCCGAAGTGTGCTGCAGGCCGTGACCGGTGTGTTTTGCTGCTGGATGGCAAGGGTGAATGTCGGAGGGATGCGGAGGGCACCCGGTTCTTTCAACAATATCCCCAAGCAGACAGCAAAATCACTGTTTTGGGGCGAACCTTTGGGACTCGGCGACGCACATGGTGCAAAGCCGTCAGCATAGAGGGCACCTGGATTCGTTGGCGAAAGCTTTGAGAGCCGAACGTTTCCATGTTGTTTGTGCACTTGAGATCGCAATCCACATGTGAGTCGCGGCGTAGATCACTTTAGTAGGGAGCAGTTGTGCTGAGCATGTGCACGGAACCATGTAGAGCGATACGGCCCTGAAAACATGATAATAACCTGTAGCCTGTAGCCACATACCTAAGTCCATTCAACTTGGCGTACTAATCACCAATCAGCCGATGAAGGAAATTCAACCTGCGGTGCCCTTGTTTCCTGCAGTTGCCGTATCATTTATCGTCCAAGGGGATGGAACCGGCCAAGGGATAGACCCACGAACCTAGATCAACAAAAACAAGCCTGAAACTTAGACTTGTGCAGATGTGCCTCTAAGCATGCTCCAGTTGCTTAGGAGCACTGCCAAGGCTAGCGCTCTTGGAACAGTAGTGTTTTAGATGGCGGACATGATAGTGATGATCTAGCGTAGTATGTACTGTTAGGAACCGTCTCCAGACTCATATTGATTCTAGATTCGAAACCATGCTAATACTTATTTCCACAAAAAGCATATAAAGCGATAGGCCCCCCGCAAAAGAACAAAAAACGTCCACTTTTGCACCAGTCACCAGTCCGAAACAATTGATTCTGACAGCACCTCATGCGTTGTTTGGACATTTAGCTTGATGAAACCTCAAGCATGGGTGGTTGCCCCACGTTCACCAGTCCGACTCACCCCCCCGATTCTCCACCAGGTTGAGATGGATATTTGGATACAAATTGTGTTGATTGTCATCTTTTGCTTTGGGCACAAGGGAGGGTAAGAGACGCTTCATGTTTTATTCATGTGCTATCTACCCGGCATCAGTGGAGGCAGATCATTGAATCATGTTTCAGCGGATGATCACTGGCCCAGGTGACTTGTTTGTAACAGGTTACGAGGGATGGGTTAACGTATGGGTGATGGGTGGGTTCAAGTTTAAAGTTCACCGACTCTGCCAAATGGGGTGATCAATTTGATGCTGGCCACTGCATAGCATGGATGAAGACCTGAGTTTAACCACAAAAAAAACTTCCCTTTTTCGCAGCAGAGCTCAGCTGAGCTGCTTGAGGCAACACGGCCATTGAGAGCGCAGCCTCCGACAAGGAGGTGCCGCTATCCGCCGAACCGCTGCGGTGGCGGTGGCACCCTGTCCTTCGTGGCACGGTGGCCCCCGTCGTCCAACAGGGTCTACCAGCGATCAGGGTTTACAGGTGAAAATCGAAGATCTCGAACGTCACGAGGCGATTGGTGCACTTCACATTGTTTTGGTTTGACAGGTGCGAATTACAGAACATGCCTGGCTAAAAACATGTGTTGCGAGCCAGAAGTTCTGCCGCCAGCTTTGCCGCCAGGTTGCGAGCATGAGGCAAGTGCAATCCAAAGCCAAGCAGGCATGGCGTTGGCGGGGGTGGGTGAGGGTGGGTGTGGGCGGGGTATGACCGCGCTTTGCCGACCACAGCGTGCCGAACAAACGTTGTGGCGCGCAGGATGAACCAGGGTGCAGTGAAGAAGGTTGACAACACACACACACACACAGCACCCCCCTGCAGGTGACCCACATGGACCCAGATGGACTGTTTGAAATGTCGTGTCTTTTTGGGGTGATCTTTCCTCTACAAGCTATAGTGGTTTTGGCGGGTTCCATGAGGTCCTTGGCAGGGGAGTAATGAAATGCACCCTCCAACGAGCACATCACTCAAGGAAGTGGAACACCAAGGAACAGGTTCCTTGAGGGCCATTATCCGGTTCCATGATAGTGAGTCAGAGTGTAACGAACCCCAGGGACCCAAGTGCCTTCTCAGAAGGTACTTGGACCCTCCAAACCAAAACAACAGTGTCTCTAATGACCTTCTAACAAGGTACTTGGATCCCTAGTACCTATAGGGAATGGACTACAGTTAGCGCGTAATATGTTGCAACGGTTTACAGGCTTGTGAATGCAGGGTGCGGCCATGGCCAGAGGTTCGGCCCGGTTCCGCGGTCCTACTGATCCAGGGAAAGCTTGGCGTTCAGAAGCAGTGGCTTTGAAGAGGAGTAGTGGACAAAATCATATACGGTGTTTCAATGTGTTTCGGTGTTTTACATGTGCATTGTGCATTTTTGGTCAACCTAAAGACCTCAAACATTTGTTGGAATAAACATCTTAACACCAGGCCGAGGCTGTGCAACATGGTGCAACTATTGGGATGCACCAGCTGAGTTTATTTCAGGATTTTGCTTTGTTCATCCTGGTGCTCCATTAGGGAGCGGGTATGCTTGAGAGAAGGTAGATGTATGATCGGCATTTCACGTCTTCACCATGCAGCGGCTGGGCGGTGCCCCATCTGCCGCGCCGCGGCCGCGGCCGCGGCCCACACTGGGCAGGTGGACACCCTGCGAGGCATCTTCCAGGAACTGGATCGTGGAAAGACCAACGAACTCTCCATCGAGGAGATGCGCGACGAACCCCACGGTTGTGTGAAATCAGTTGAGTGTTTGACATCTGGTGGAAGCTGGGCTCAACAAAGGAGACCCTGAGTTCGAAAAACCCACAGTTCTTGGATTGGAGGACAGTTCAGCTGAAACCATGGTGAACCAGGTGAACTACGATGAACCCTTTTCCAGGAAATGGCTTTGGGAGTCCGTTCTTTTCGTTCAAAGCAGCAGATGAAGTCGGTCGCCTGAAGAGGCGACATAGAGAGAGAGAGAGAGGGAGGTCAGATCCACCAAAGAACACAAACTTTGGAGCCCCTTGCGATCTGCTAGTGGAAGGACAGCCGTACACCTTTCCCCCGTCAGCACGCGTGGACTGACAGTTCTGTGTTCGCAGCGATCGCAGGATATTCATCAAGGGATCGAAGAAGGCGAGCTGTCCAACTTCTTGGAATCTTTGATGAACGACTGGAGGATGTCCGAAGGCCACAGCGCGACATCGGCGTGACCACACCCTTCGCGATCGGAGGATGATTTTCCCGATCCCGCACCGAGCCATAACTTGGCCAATTGGATGACCCCTAACACTATCAAACACTGAGTTCTTTGTCTCCTAGGGATCAAGCTTTGGGACTTTGTGGTCAGAAAAATGTACACTTCGAAGAAAACCCACTTCCATGTGATGTGAGTCAGTCGGTTCGTGTGGGTCTCTTTTGGACGTCCGGTCTCTTTTGGACGACCGCGATTCGCACCGATCTGAGGAATCCATTGGCATTTCTACCGGTGATGTTTGGACCCCGTGGGTCCTGGGGGCGCGGAGGGAGCGTAAGTGGAGGGAGAGTGGAGGGTGTGGATGGCAGACGGGTCCGTTCGAGAGTGCCCAATTGCTTCTGGCTCACTCTTGAACATGTTGGTGTAGCCGCCTCGAGACGGATGGAAGGGAATACATGTTTATAGTGGCTGGTCCTGTCAGAGACTGCAAAAGGATGAGGCCAGCATGTCGCAGCACGTCGTTGGGAACAGCGGTGGCACACCCGGAGGGCCTGGCGGGGCCTGGCGATCCATGATATGGGCCCAGCTTAACGAAAGTCTGGAGACGTCTATACCAGGACCCTCCAAGGGGTGTCCAATGAACTACCCCACACTACCTATAGGCTTCCATTGGGCACCCCTTGGAGGGTCCTGGTACAATGATCAGACAGTTTTTTCTTCAACAATAATAGATGGACCCACCTCCAAAACATTCCAAAACCAACTGGACAAACATTATTTAGTAGCCGCTGCTAGTCAGTACGTTGCTTAGCACTGTTCAGAAAGTGACCCGGCAACATGTCAGAAACATGTGTCTCAATGGTTTGTGGCACTTGTTGCTATCGCCGCTGTTAGCGACCCCAGAGGAAATCGCGATTTTATGGTGCTGTCAGGTTGATGCTTCCTCGTTGATGTGGGGTGGGGTGGGGTGGGGCATGTTATCGTTCACTTGCACTTGCGTCACGAAGTTGATGCTTCGTGGTAGATGTGGGGTGGGGTGGGGCATGTTAACGTTCGCTTGCACTTGCGTC
>CAXAMN010004113.1:1227616-1242798 GCA_963970005.1 Durusdinium trenchii
ATGACAACACAGGTCACTACAAAGGTGCCCCCATCTTATGATGGAAAGACTTCATGGTTTTCCTATGAGGATGCCATAGACGATTGGTGTGATATCACCGAGCTGGAAGATGAGAAGAGAGGACCAGCTTTGAGAAACAGATTAGAAGGAGAAGCAGCAGTATACAAACGTGTATTAGACAGAGATTCATTGAAGGCTAATGAGCCACCAGGAGCAGGAGTAGATTACTTCAAACGAGTACTACGACCATATTTCGTGAAAGGATCAACCAATGTATTCCTATACAGGTTTATGCAATTCGTGCGATTCAATCGAGGATCAGCTGACATGATGAAATGGATGACAAGATTCCAGATTTTACTCCAAAGGCTTATGAGCAGTTGGATGGACATGTTAGAACCAGTCACTCAAGCACATCCCCAAGTCCTTGCTCAGATGCAGGCAGATGCAGCGTTGACTGGAGTAGCACCCACGGCAGAAAGGATTCAGGAAATCATGCAGAATGTCAATGGCAATATGAGAATTCTTCATCAGAATGATTTTCCTTTAGGAGAGAATCTCATTGCCCTACTCATGCTGTCACTTGCAGATTTGTCTCAGGACCAGCGAAACACTTTGACTTCATTGATGACTCATCGTGGCAGGGTCCTGCAGCAGTATACTACAACACAGTTGAGGACAGTGTTCATCGAGATGTTCTGCACAACAAAGACTTCAGTAGACAATCCTTTGATGCAGCCGACAGGTGCTGGAGGTAGAAGATCATTTCTCGTACTAGACGAAGGAGAACTCGATGGTACATTTGGCTATTGGGCCGAAGATGAAGAAGATGGAACAGAAGGATTTTTAGATGCCCTGGACGATGTCTTTTGGGTATATGATGATCAAAACTTCTCGTGGTTCCAAAGGAGATTCCAAGGAAGAAGAGCCAGAAAAGGCAAAGGAAGAGGAAGAAGAAAAGGAAAAGGTAAAGGAAGATCAGGCCGTAGATTCTTCAGACCTCGTGGAAAAGGAAAAGGAAAGAGACGAGGTAAAGGCCATTTTGCTGATGAGCAACAGACAACATATCCAGAAGAGTACTTTGAAGAGAATCCTTATGAGGATACTTGGGAGTCAAACCAAGTAGCATATGATGCCATCCTTGCCGAAGATATGAATGATTATCTTCAAGGAGAATATGATGATGCCAATGACTTCTGGCAACAGCTTGAAGAAGCATGGTTTTCCCACAAGGGAAAAGGAAAAGGCAAGAGAAAGGGCAAGAAAGGAAAAGGAAAAGATAAAGGAGATGGCAAACAAGATGCAAACTATGCAAATCAACAACAGTCACGTTCTTTACCTGCACCTTCAAGAACTTCACAAGCATCAGGAGGTCAACAAGGTTTCTTTGCACATTGTGTGACAGCAGCAGCTGAAGTCCATGACAGTGAGGTGGACTTGCTGTCAGGCATGATGACCTCATGCCAAGATGAAGCTGACTGCGTGGTCCACAATGGTGAGACGATCTTCGATGACATGAGTGCCCCTGTGAGGTACTCGTTGTCAAAGGAGATGCTCACAAAGGCTCCTGATGGCTTTGCGCTTATGAGCGCTGATGGCTTTGCGCTTATGAGCGCTGAGGAAGAAGTGAAGGAGATGCAGGCTATTTCATTTTTGACTGAGAACCGCTTCCCGCCAACTATTGCAATCCTGGACATTGGATGCACTAGAGCTATGGGATCAAGGCGAGCAGTCGACCATTTTTGCAACTATGTCGACAATCACCCAGATTGTGGATTATGGTACTCTTTTGAGTCTACCAAGAGCAAGTTTTACTTTGCCAATTCCCAGAAGGCTACTTGCTCTCAGAAACTGGTGATTTATATGTATGATCGTGCATGGACGATCCACCATACAGAGTTCGACATAGTGGAAGAAGGAGAAGTCCCTTTGCTTATGAGCTTGCCACAGATGAGGAACTTAGGCTTTGAACTCAGGCTGACACCTCAACATGCTTATCTGACATCGGTGCCTCTTGGTATAAAATTTTTGGAGTTGAAGGTTGCAGCTGGTACTCATCTTGTGTTGGACTTCCAAGATATTGCATGGTATCTGTCTGACGTGCGCTGGCAGACTCAGCGTGAGAAGAGTTTTTACTCTCACCTCACTCACTATGAATATGGCCATATTTCTGTTGAACACAATAGTGATGAAGGTGAAGCTGAGCATGCATATCCTGTGGTTGATTTCTGGGAAGTAGATGTTCACAAGAGAGAACTGATACGTCACCACAAGGATTACAGGAAAATTCTTTTCCCAGCAACTAAGTCCTGTCCTGTAGACACTGACTTGCTGGAAGACTTGCGACTGACAATCATCAAGAAGAAAGCAGGAGGAGAAGAAATCAAGAAGACAGATGATTGGCGCAAGGCAAAATGGAAGGACCTACAACTTGGCTATGAATGGCGTGGTAGAACAATTTTTAAATTTAAGCCAGATGCCAAAATTCCAGATCTAAAGATCAGGAAGGCTGGCATTGAGCACCGTGGCATTGGTGATCCCGATGCAGTGGTGCGCTCCTCCTCAGAGAAGGTTCCCATTGCAAAGGACAGGGAACCAGGCTTCTCGTCAGAGAAGGAAGGTGCACCATCCAGTGCCGCGGAAAAGCCCGTGCCGCCAAAGTTTCGGTATACTTCCAAGGGTTTTGATCCATTTTGGAAAGGACACAAGTCAAAACCATCTGAGCCTCAGAATGATTTAAAGGGTGATGATCTTGAGGAGTATGCTCCTTCAGAACCACCTGAGAGGCCAGAAGGTGAACTTGTAGAAATTCCTAAAGCATCAAAAGGACCATCAAGTGATAAACATGAACCACTTGAACCAGGTGATGGCGCTCTTGAGCCTAGGCGGATTTCAATCCCATTACCTGGTAGTGAAGTTGTTGCAATGACACCGGCATATAGGAAGATGTTACAGAGACTGGAGGACAAGGTAGAGCTTTATAAGCTTCATGTGAAGCACTACCATATGAGTCCTACTCAGTTTCGTAGACGTGTTTCTATGTTGAAGCTTCCTGACTCTGTTTTAGAGAAGTATGAATCAGTTGTCAGGAACTGCCGTGTTTGTAACACTTCAGTGGCACCTCCGCCACGAGCCAGAGTCTCCGGTATTAGAGCTTCATGTTTTGGTGATGTTGTTTTTGCTGATCATTGTGAGGTTGAACTTCACAAGAACAAGTATATCATTCTACTTGTTCTTGATGGTGCCACAAATCTTCTCTGGGCTACGGCACAGAAAGACCTCATAGATCAAACCACCATCCAAGCATTGAGGCAATGGTCTGATGAGAACAATTGTGTTCCGAAGGCCATCGTAGGAGACGAAGCCTTTTTCACAGATGCTTTTGTTGAATACTACAGGTTCCATGGTATACAACAATGTCCTTGTGGGCCAAGAACTCCTTGGCCGAACCGAGCAGAGACAGCTGTACGTTTGTTCAAACGTATGTGGCATGTTATGAAGGTAGATCTGGATGACCCACGTTTTCGTGGTGTTACGGTCAGAGAAGTGGTCAAGAAGGTAGTTTGGGCAAGAAATTGTCAGTTGACTATCAGTGGATATTCACCAATAGAGATAGCAACTGGAAGACGTCCACCAGATCTTTTTGACCTTGAGACCGCAAGCCCTGAGCAATTGTCAGCTAATGCCGCCGCACAAGATCGTACAAATTTGGAACTACAACGTGTGGCTTTGAGAGCTCATCAAGAAGCACGACAAGCTCAGGACCTTCGAGCAGATCTTGCAAGAAGGACTATGCCAAGTGACGGTCCTTATTTCCAAGGAGAGAAGGTTTTTGTTTGGACTCAGGATTCATCAAAGTTCAAGGATAAAGGACGTTGGGTTCGTGCCACAGTACTTGGACAAGAAGGAGCTATGGTCCAAGCCAATACTGGTAAGACAGTGATACGTGTGAATCAGTCAAAGGTTAGACGTGATCACGATGAGTGGCATGATGTTTCCATTCCGGCATTAGACGATGAGAATCCGGAGAACTTACGTGAAGATCACGAATTGTATGTTGATGCCGAATTTGGAGAACAGTCCTTTTTCTTTTGTAATGATGATCATCCTGATGTTGTTGAGTTACTTCATGGAAACAGTGGATTATCTTGGTTCCTTTCAAAGAATGGTGTTAGAGTTGCATCGCCTATGGATTTCAAGGCAGGATACAACTTTTCCACTATGAAGGGTCAAGATGGTATTTGGCAGCAACTGGAGAGATTGCAGCCACACTGTATAGTGATCAACAACCCTTCTCCCAAACAGAACAGAGCTTCTATTTGGTTGCTATGTTGTAATGTGATTGAGTGGCAGTTGAGAAGGAAGAAACATGTGTTTGTGACTGTTCCCAAGGGAAACAAGTTTTGTTTGTTTTTGCAGAAGTTCATTTCTTCGTTGAAAGATCCGATTTTTAACTTTGATGTGAATATGAATTGTTTTTGTTATTGTCCGAAGGGAATGAGTTACGTGACAGTCTTCCATTCCTATGCATCCTGCCAAGGATGGAAAGGTATTGGTGACTGTTCATTTCAAGCTAAAACAGTGCAAGCCACTAGAAGCAACCAGTACTTTAAGGATCCTGACTGGAAGAAGTTTCCATTTTCATTTCTGGTTGAGATGAATCGTTTTCTTCCTTATAGTGAGACTTCCGACAAGCGTCAGAGTTTCCTTATTGAAGATCTTCTGGAGAACTTTGACTCTGGAAGTTTGTGTGGAACAGCTCTCTTGTTAGAGAGAGAAGCTCATCAGTCAATTTTGTTGAATTCCGTAAGAACGGAAGAGACGACGGAAATTCCGGTTCCACTTCGACACATTCTACCACAAAGGTTCACTACTACTGAACTGATCAGAACCTTGAGGCAGGTCGATGCACTACCTCAGAGATCAGAGTTTGATGTGACAGCATCCTCCGATTCTCGGATTGTGTCATTGATTCCAGGCCTGAAGGAGATTAGACGAAGAACCTTGCCACAGATGTATTTTGAGAGATGTAAGGTCTATCGTGGTACTTTTGGTAGAGTGCATCCTCTCTTCAACTCTGAGGATGATGCAGTGTTGATTATGTGGAAGCCAGGAAAATACCATCAGGTTTTCTTTATGTTTGTGTCACAACTGTCTCCTCATCATGAACAGTTTTTGGTAGATCACTGGAGTATGATAGTTTACGAAGCAGAGACGACAGGCGCCGTGAAGCGCATTGTGACTCCTGATGAAGTAGCTCTAGAGGATCCAAAGGATCAACCTCCAGACTACGGACCACCGATGGATGATGATATGGCTTATGAGCCGATTCCCGTCTCGGGGGAACAGCAGTATTTTGATCCAGATGATGAAGATATGTATCCGCCTGGTGATGGACCGGGTGGCAACCCTGATGATCACCAGGGTGGACAACCTCCGGGACCACCTCCGACAGGTTCCGTAGCTGGTCCGAATCAGTTCGGAAATCCCGATGTTCCTTTGGAGCAACTCGGATATCCATCAAGCGATCCGGAAGAGGCAATGCCGGAGATTACGAGTGAATCCCGTCCGCCAGATGATCCGGGTCAACCACCGATAGGGTTTCCGAGTGATACGGATCCCGTTCATCCGTTCGTACCGTCGCCAGATTCGAACACGCCGGAGCCAGAACCATATGTTCCGGAGAATCGTGAACGTCACAGTAAGCACATGAGGAAGCTTTCTGTGGACTCAACTGATGCTTTGCCAAGGGCGAAGGTGAAGTTTCAGATAAAACGTTCTAAGGTTCAGTTACCGGGACATGACGAACCTATTCCGGCACCTCCGAAGTCAGTGCCAAGAAGTTTCTTTCCTGGACATTCGGAGAATCCGACAGCATCAAGTTCGAATCAGCCACAAGCAGCCGACATTCCCGTGCCTACGAGCACAGTCGAAGACGATGACAATGAGACGATTGATACAAATGAAACAGATTCAGAACCTATTTTTGATGAAGAAGATGTGAAAGGTTTTGAGAAGGATCCAGACAAGGATCTGGACGATGAGAAAAATCTTTTTGTTAGTTTTGATGACATGGATTTTTGTGTCATAGGTCCGAACCAAGCTCCTCCGAGTTTTAACTCGTATGATCCGAAAGGTTTTTCACAGTTCTGCCAGTATCTTGCGAAGACAATGGCTAAGAAGACGCCAAAGGCAGAGAGTGTGATCACTCCGGAAGTGCTCCGGAAGTATGCGAAGGAGATCAAGCAAGCTAAACTAGAGGAGTTTCGCAGCTTTTTAGACTTTACTGCGATGAAGTATCGAGACCGAAGAAAGCATAAGATCGATAACTATGTTACTGGCCGATGGGTCCTGACCATCAAGATTGACAAAGATGGTAACTTTAAGAAGTTTAAGGCCAGATGGGTCTGTCGAGGCTTCCAAGATGCCCAGAAATGGGACCTCCAGACGGACTCGCCAACCGCGACCCGGTATGGTTTTCGCGTAGCATGTCAGCATGCAGCCTCTTCTTTTTGGGACCTGTTACACATCGACTTGAAAACTGCCTTTCTTCAGGGGGAACTTTACGACCTCGAGCGCCGCGTTATTCACGTTCAACTTCCGACCGACATCGGATTGCCTCCGTATCTTGTCGGATTGTGCACCCGTTCAGTGTACGGATTGAGTGATGCGCCTCGTCGCTGGTGGAATCGACTCGACAAGTTTTTGCACTCACTCGGATTAGTTCCGACTCGAGCCGATCGGTGCACGTACGTTTGCTACTCCGGATGTTTGAGGGTTCCTAAGGCTGTGAACTACTCATCAGAGGAGATGCCAGCCGAACCGGAACCGGTATCCTTCTACGTAGCAGGTGCGCCGCCAAACGAATTCCACGACACAGCGGAGGAAGTTCGTAGGTCTTTTCTCTGTGAAGAACGTCTGTTTTCGGTGTGTTACGGAAATAGGTCGGAGAAGACGGTGACGCGTAGCCTGCTTAAGGCAGAGGATGGAAAATGGACTCCTGTGGTAGATCAGGAACTCCAGAACTTCCTTGACTCTGTAGAGCACAAGGCAGGTTGGCATCAATATGCAAATGGCCATGCTCAAGTCGCTTATCGCGCTAAAGCTCTTCGTACTCCCGAACCTACGTATTCGCGTTCGCGTTTTTGTTTTCGGACTTCAATAGTTAAGCGTAAGGGTGTTTGGTGGCTTCTCGAGACAAACAAGGATATCAGAAACGAGAAGAATGCAGTGACGTTAGAGGAAGAAGCTGAAACGCTTGTCAGTCTTTTTCTTCCTGCAGAACATACGTATACTGTGACACAAACGCCTCAGCTTACACCTGAAGTTGTGGAAGAGTTGCTTGAGCATTTTATGGACCCTGTGCATGGCAGTAATTCTAAGAATAGGTCACCCATTGGTATGTGTTGTTTACATGTTGATGATCTTTTTGTGACAGGTAATGATATCTTTTTGAAACAGTTCAAGGATATTGTGAAGTCACAGTTTAAGATTGGACATGAGGACACTAATGGCCTGATGTTTACTGGACAACGTGTTGCTAGGAAGATGCAAGAGAAGACCAAGAAGAAGGAGTACATCTCAGTAGAACAATCCCTTTGTGTTCAGGAATTGACTGAGATTATCATTCCAAAAGGTTTGAAGGATGAGGAAAAGTGTGACAAAGACATGCACACAGCCTTCAGATCACTTCTTGGCAGCATAAACTGGTTACAATCCAGAACACAATTCCAAGCATGCTACCAATTCTCGAGGTCAGCATCAGCATCAGCAGGACCTACAATAGGTGATTGCAAGGCCCTGAACAAGCTGTGCAAACAAATCGTGACTGACCCTATGGAGTTACGTTTTTGGCCACTGGAAGGTAGTCCACGGTTAATTGCTATGCCAGATGCCGCATTCAGGAACAACAGTGACAAATCCTCTCAACGTGCGATGGTTATTTTTATGGGTGAGCAAAGGAAGGCAAAACAGAAGAACACCAAAGGCTCACTTATTTTCTTTGAATCTTCTAAGATCAAGAGAACAACCCTGTCCACAACTGTTGCAGAGTTGTATGCATTCATGAAGTGTTATGGCACTTGCCAAATGCTTAGAGGCTTGATCAAGGACATTACAGGCTACTCTACTGACATTCACATGCGCACTGATGCTAACAATCTTGTGACTACAGCTAGTACTACTCATGTTCCTGAGCAACAGGAGACTATTCATATGATCCAAATGCTTAGGAAGGAAGCATGCTCTGGTGCAATTGCTGACTTGTCACATATACGCACTCAGTGGTGTCTCGCTGACTGTCTTACTAAGAAGTCTGCTAGTCCACAAGCTTTGATAGATGCAGTACGCAGCGGTTGTTTAAAGGAAGTTGATGCACATCCACCTTTTAGATCTCTTATTGAACACAAGGCATATTTGCGTGGATGGCTTCCTACAGTATGCACACATGTTGACTTTTCACATGATGTGTTTTATCTTGGAGATTCTTTGCACTGAGAGTGAGAGGAGAGAATTCAATGCATGTGTTTTTGTTTGAGAGAAATTTGAATTTCTTTCATGAATTTGTGCCTGCGGCTCAAATTAGCTTGGCAAGATCAGCACTTTTCTTTCGAAGACTATTGCCTTGCATCGTTGACTACCTGTCATTTCTACAACTTAGGACACTGGCCTCTGACCGGTGTACTTTGTATCAATAGAGATGGCCGGTCAGGGAGCGTCCAGCAGAGGTCCGCTAAATCTCTTTGAGTATGCTCAAAACTGGTCGTGCAAGGTTCCTTGGGGGAAATCTGAGAACTGGGCAAATCGTTTGAGGCGCCCACGCACACTGGTTGAGTTCCAAAGGAACTCAGAGCATGATGATTTGATTATAGCGGACATTCTAGCAATGTGTTTGACACCTGGGAACCGTGATAGTTTCGATTTTCGAGTACGATGGTTCTCAGATATTGCCAGATGTGCTCTTGGCTATGTCACCCAAGAGGAAGAGGATGACTATGAGAAGAGAAGACAGTTCGTGGCAACAAGAGTCTCGTGGAGGCAAAATGAATTTGGACAGATTAGCACGGGGCTCAACTATATGCTACGACATGATCGCTCTCTCGACAGGTTGATGGACAGTAGGGCAATGATAGAGCTTATGCCTCTGATTATAGAGGGAACTGCTCGTATGCCATCACCCTTCAGTATTCATCCTTTTTCATTCTTTGCGATATTGCATAGCGATGAGAAGCAAAGATTTCATTTGGTGATTCGCTTGGACAAGAATGTTTGGCACAACACAGGCAATCAATACGATATGCCTTTCTCCATGCGTTTGGGAGTGAACCAAGGGCATACAGGACTCATGCAAAACATCAGTCCAGAGAAGTTGAATCATAGATTGACTTCTATTGAGGCAAGATGTTTAGGACATGTTTTTCATGTTACCAGGAAGGAGAACTGGGCCAGCATTGAGAAGTATGGTTTGATGAGAGATCCACAAAGTTGGAATAGAAGGAACAGAGGTGAAGGAAGAGATTATGTTCATTTCATGTACAGCAATCCACAAACTTCACTCTACATTCCTTTAGGCCCAGGTACAGTGGTTCCAAGAGATTATGGACAGCCTTTGTATGTGAAGCTTAATGTGATTCGTTGGCTTCAGGCTGGACGTCCTCTGTATTTCAGCAACAATGGAGCGGTGCTTGCACATTGTGATGTAGAGCCCACATACTTGGACATTTGTGTGGATGAACCACGACCAGAAGATGCTCCAGAGCCAGCTAAGGAGTTGATTAACTCTTTGCCAGCAGAAAAGATAATGGAGAAGATCAACAGAGAGAAGGAGCAACAAGATAGATTGAGGTCCTTGTTCACAAGACTCTCACAGGACCCGGCATTTGCACATGAAACTCTCAGGAGGATTAATGCCTTTGAGCCTGGGGTGGAACAAGCAAGGAGGCATATGCTTCTTTGGTTAGATGAGCTGACTTACGATGCCATTGTGAGATTTTTCAGCTCTGACAATGATCCCAGACGTGAGTACAATCGTTCACGATTGAGGTCACGTCAGGTGATGCCTGAAGGCCATTATCAGATGCCACCTGGATGGTCTTTGATTCCACCTAAAGAGATTGATGATCGTGATCCTTGGAGCATCTTAGGCTATAGTGCTCCAACGTTGATTGTCAATGGAGATGGTGCTACTTCGAGATCGTTGTTTATGGTACACCCATTAGTTCTGAGCAAGGATCAGCAAAATCTGGTGAAGGCTGATGAGGAAGTGATTCGCTTTGACCACCTATGGAGAGACATCACTTCAAGGAGACCAACAGCCAGGACTTCTGAAGAACCTCAACAAGATGAAGAAGATGACTCTGCTCATGTTGCTGAGCGTGAGATGACATGGTTCATTCAGAATGTCAACAACCTGGTTCTCAACCCATGGATGATATATGACATTGGCATGGTATCACTCCATGATCGTGTAGGGACACGTGTACTCCAGAGCACTGGAGAAGACGTGATCCTCGTGAGGGATTGGGACAGGTTGACAAGGCACCAGAGAGAATATTTTTGTAGAAGGTACAAGTTGCTACGTCCAAGTGTTTATGGAACAGAGGAAGACCCCAAGACGTATGCACCGAGTTTTGAACCCGGAATTTCTCAGTGGATGGAGTTGGCACAAACTGGATACCAACAGTTTTTCTTCATCCGTGCTTGGGAGAATGGACGCCGCTGGGCTGAAATTCTGACAGACCATGGCCTTGGCTCTTTAGAACTTTCAAGCTTCTTGGATATGTGCAGAGATCCCAAATTGCTGGGTTGGAACTTTGGTATTCCAGAACCTCAGTGAGATAATTTTGGCAACACAGTGGAGGAAGCCTTCAACAGTCCCTTGTTTGCCAAATTGCACTATCGTTTCAAGCAGGAGGAAGAGATTGGCCGTGTCATGCACCTTTTGTCTGAACTTGTTTGTGACTTTTTCATCAAGGTGCTTCCCAAGTGGGTTCTTAAGCATTCGATCTTGTGGGAAGAGTTTATGATTTTGGATCCAATCACAAATCTCCCTGTTTACAAGACTTCAGAGGACGCCTTATATGCAGAAAGGAATCCAGAGAAGTATCATACACATTTTGCTATGAACTTCAAGAAATTCCGTTTTTCTGCAAGGATTGTGTGGTATTTGATTGACCGTGACAGGAATCATTTGGAGAGTTTTCTTCACAACTCCAACAGTAGATTTGTGCAACATGCATGCTATCAACTTCGTGAGTATGTTCAGGCGCGTGTTGCAGTTTCTGATCCCTTGTATGAGATGATCAAGAAGGAAGAGTTTGAACGCCAATGCAATTCCAAGTTTTTGGAGGCGATTTCTTGCTCTCGTGTTGTAGTTGAGCCTGTAAGTTCAGGGACGTATGAGTCATCATCGAAGCTGAACTTAAAGGTACTACAAGACATCCTGAAGGGTATCTTCAAGATCCAGAAGGATGAGGAGCTTGCCAAGGAACGTGATGAAGAAGAAGAACAGGCAGCTCAAAACATCTCATACCTGTTGGCAGATGATATGGAGCTTGATTTTGATGATGATGATGTTCCAGTATGGCGCTCCATTGTCGACAAGTATAGAGGAGGTGATCAGGTGCTACAGGGAGAAGCTGTGAAGATTACTCACCTGTTCAGGGATCAAAAGGACAATGAGAAGGCGACAGAAGCTTTCAGTTCAGAGAGGACAGATTTTTATGAGACCTCAGGACCTCTTCCAAGAACCGAGGGAGAAAATCTTGTAGAGGACTTGCTCACCAAGGATGTTGCAGAACAAGCTTTTGAAGCAGGTGAAGAAGTTCCTCCTTATACAAGAGTCTCCACTATCGCTGGTGAAGTCTACACTGGAAGTAGAACACTTCTAGAAGATGAGAATATGGAAGAGGAAGTTCCTGAAGAAGATCCTGCAGTTAAACCTGAAAAGGAAGAAGAAATATTTGATGAGAATGCAGGCGTCTTTCCTTCAGAGGAACCAAAGATGGAAGACGACCAGGAGGAAGCCAAGGAAGAGTCAACACCACACTTTCTGTCAAGAGAGATAGGTGAAGACTCAACTGCATCGCACTTACCATCAGGTGAGATGGATGCTAACCTTGATGATACTTCAGGTCAGCGGAAATCGAAGAGAAGCCGCCTGAATAAGATTCCTGATCCTCATTTTCATGAAGAAGTTCAGGATGATGCAACCATGGAAGAGAAGAAAGAGGCGGTGGAGAAAATAAAAGAGGTCAGAGAGGATGATGGAGAGAAGAAATTGGAGGCTGAAATCCAAGAATCTTTTCCATCTGAAGTAGTTGTTGAAAAGGATACAACAAAAGCTGACAATACCTATGAGTTGCATACTTCACCTTTGAAGTTGCTTGGAGAGCTTACAGGAGATCCAGGTATTGGCTTTTATCAACTATGCTTCAGGGAAACTCATGCAAGATTGCTGAATCATGTTTGTTTCAGAAAAGGTGAGATTTCCCATCCTCATTATCAGTCAAGGATCAACGAGAATGATTTTGTTCGATCCATTCGTAATGTCTGTCCAGTACCTCCACCTGATTGTTATGAACATGAACCAGAGCATGATTTGAAGAGATTCTTCATCAATGATGACCGCATCATTTATTTGGATGGCAGGTATCAGGTCGATCCAAAGGCCCTTGAAAGGGCAGGTCATGCTCGAGAAGAATTGGAGGATACGAAAAAGGAACTCAAGAAGGAACTGGAATCATATGGTCCCAAGGGACCCAGTTGGGACTTTGTCACCTTCTATGAAGAGCTGTGCAGAAGGTTCCTCAAGGGAAGAATAGAAGAACCATATGGAACTAATTTATTGGCCAGCTCAGAGTCCTTGACATTTTTATCCTGGAACTATGGCAACATGGTTCGTGGTCAGAAGTACACCACACCAAGGTTTCTCCAAGGACTTGATAGTGCAATGAGGCCACGCAAACAGAGCGCCATGTCACTTCAGAATGAGCAATTTGAGAACAACCTTTTCTTCAACATGCTCTTCTTTTTACGTGCACATGTCGTGATTCTCCAGGAAGCTCATCTTCTTGTTCCTGCCAAGGAATTTATTGAGCAAAAGAATTGGACAGTTTGTTTCAATGATTGGGAGAATCTTGCAGTGATGGCTAGATTGGCACCAGGTGGATATGTCAAGATCATTGCTGGACATGACCAAGATCTTGGTCACTGTGAACAGCGTGATGTAACTTGGGCAATCTACGAGATTTGTTTTGGAGAAACAAGGCCTCGTCAAGATTTCAAGGATGCAGACTTTGAATTTGATGACTATGGTCCTGAGAACAAGCGTGTTCCACTTACTCGAGCGAACATGCATACCATCAGAGTCTGTAATTATCATGTTGATACACACCGTGCTGTGGATGCCCACCTACTGACAGGAGAACAGACAGCATTGATGCTTTACGAGTGTTTTGTCTATGAGGTGGACATCATTTCTGGTGATGCAAATAGTTTGGCCTACAGAATGTCTGGGTACAAAAGGCAGCCAATGGCTAACTACTATTACAGCACCATGCAGCATTGGATCCGCAGGTTTTCAGAAGCCCGTGTAAAAGCAGATCCTGGTATCAAAGCACCTATTCCCAGAACATTTTATAGTTCAACTTCACAGGTCCTCAAGAAGTGTGAAGTTTACTTTGATAAACTCTGGGAAGAATATTCTACTGTTGAAAAAGAAGAATACCAAGGATCACAGCTTGGCGATACATGTTTGTCTACCATTGTTGAATGGGGTCATTCAATGAGTGAAGAGGAATATGAAAATTCCACAGTGAGCACGAAGGAGTTCATCTGTAATTCTTCAGAGAACTTTGCTATGATTGACACAGAGGTTATGTGCTCAAGGCCCACTGACGAGGACAGTCATGGTCCAATGTTTATTTCACTCAGACCAGCTTCCCTTTCATCTGGAGACAGAAGACAGTATCGCATGGGAGCAACGCTTCATGAGGCGAACGTGCGGAGGAAGGAGAGACAAAAGCAGAATAGAAGGAAAGGAAGGCCGCCAACTTCTGATCAAGCAACTTCATCGTTTGCAGCGGCATAATTCCTGAGCGAAGGCTGAAATTTAAATGATGGCTAGGAAGTGAAGATACTTCTGGTTACAGTTGATACTTTGCTTCCAGGCTTGACTTTAAGTTGCCAGGCTGAAGTTTTAATAAATTCTGGTTTGCAATGAGGAGAAACTTTTTATCAAAGAAGATACTCCTGCCTTCCAGGTTTATACGCTTTAGCATGTAGATAGGTATGGACAGTTTTGCATAACTGATGATATCTATCACAGTCGCTTTTCTGAGATGACCTCTAATGGACAACCAGTCATGGTTGATGATTAAGTCATTTCATGATTTGCAATTGTAGTGCAAGATTTTTTTTGTACATACATTTGCCGGTATCTCCTTCTTGTGTTTTTGATGTGAATGTGAAAGAGAGTCCTTTTGATGCAGTTTATTTTGTCTGTGAATGAAAGCGGTCGAGACCACGTCACGAGAAGATTATTCCTCGGACCGTACGCTCCTTGCATTTTGCAAGGCATCTTAATTCATTGCAATTTGTGCGGTCTTGAATTTTTAGTTCTTTGTTACGCGAGTGTCGTTTGATTCTTTTATAGGTCTTTGTAGAGAAAAAGCCGCTTTCCCTTTTAGTTTGATTTAGCTCAGGCCCTAAAGAGCTAGTGAGCGCCGGTACATGGTATCTCCGCCTGCGAAAAGTACAGTCTCCAGCCGAGGTACATTATCGATTTGATTTTGTACTTGAGGTGAGTTAGCTATTGCTCCCTCACTGTATTTAGTAGCTATGAGATTACCTTCTCTGGAGTGTGAAACACACTGGATTAGGTAAGTACATGGCACCGTAGTTTTCTTTTAAGTTGTCAGAGCTAGCTGGACTGATTTAGCCTTGCAGTAGAAAAGAGTATGCGACATACGCAATCAGCTAGAAGTGGACATGAATCTTGTGCCTGCTGAAAAGTAGAGCCTGCCTGTACAGGGTTCCACTCCAACAGCTGATATAGTGTGTCCATGCTTGACTGCTCAAGGCTCAAAGAGCAAGAGGATAAGACTCTGCGCATAAAAGACACTAGCGGTCTGCACCTCTACCGTGTACGCCGTAGTCACTCTTTCACCCCCCCCCCCGCCCCC
>CAXAMN010004113.1:1242898-1264496 GCA_963970005.1 Durusdinium trenchii
CCCCCCCCCCCCTCCCCCCCTCTAAAATCAATTCTCTCCTGGAGAACGTCTTCGTGAGCCTCTCATGATTTCAGGATAGTTGAAACCCTCTTGAACATTCAGAAAGAGTGAATATGAAATTCTAATCACGAAAGGTGTTCCCCGAGGGGATACATACCTAGAGTTTGTTTTGTGAAGCACGTCAATTCTCTCCTGGGGAGCGTCTTCGTGAGCCTTTTATGGTTTTAGGATAGTTCAAATCCTATGATGTTCCGATTCAATGCTCACCGATGATCTGAGCCATGGGGCAAATTTGTTTTCCTAAGAATCTTTTTGAACATTTCGAGAGCATATGTTTGAACATTTAAAGTGCATATGAACATATATTTACGAAAGGTCGCCTCCGAGGGAATAAATTACCATGTCGAACATTGCATTTTTGTTCCTGCCTCTCGCGTTCTCTTCTCTTCCCGCTGTCCTACCTTTCGTGTCTCCCTCTTCTCAAGTTGTAGCTCTGGAATTTCAAGGGGCCAAGGTTAGGGGTATGGTTGCAGGTTTGTTTCGTAAGCAGCTGGCTGGATTTGTTGGATTTGTTTCTCTGAATTTTGGGTGAGTCCTTTTTATTTTGTATAGGTGTTGTTTTGGCCACCAACGGGGCTGCAGTCATTGTTTCTAAGAGGGCTAAACACAACAACACCCTTTGAGGATGTGGGGCTGCCAAAACAACCACATGGCACCAGTTTTTGCTTCTGTGGTAGGGATTCCTTCAGATAGTAGTAGTAGTCGTCGTGGTGTGGGGGTGTCAGCGGCAATAATAGCAGTGGTAGTACCATATTAGGGGTTGCAGCAGTAGTAGTAGCAGTAGCAGGATCTGGCTAGTGTTGCCATTCTCCCCGCTAACAACTCATTGACCCTACTGGACTACTTGTCACCAGTGTCACGACGACGACAGTGCTGGTTTGTTGTTTTGCGCGGTTCAAAAAAACAACCGTGGGGCTTTGACAGGGTTATAGTTTTTGTTTGTACCTTTGCTTGTCCATACGGTGGAAGCCCTGAGCAGGACGGGGCGGGGCGGGGTGGAAAAGTGCAGGTTCAATACGTTTGTCAAGTGTGTGCAACACTGCAACACAGCGGGAAATGAATTGCTTTAGCTGCGTGAATATCATCATCAAACATCATCCCCATCGTGTGGCCGTGCCCAACAGCGATGTCAGAGACCGATCTCATCCGATCTCATACCGATCAGTTTTTGACTAACCAAATCACCAAAACTACCACTTCAACAAACAGTCCCATCATCTATTTCGTGTCATGAGATGCCGACCCCACGGTGACTCATTCCCTCCTCATTTCATGCGACTCGTCGTTTCGAAACGACCGAACAGGATCACGCGCCAGTCCATCAAGCAACTTTCCAAGGCACGTAGCGAGATTGGAGATGGAGACCCTGAGTCACCAAATCCATGCGACAAGTTACGGGCACCTCCCCAGTGCATATCTCTCCATCAACTTCCGGGAGGGAGAGATGAACCTTCCCCTGGCACCGAGAACAAAAAAACAACAACAACATGGATTTCCGCTGTAACCGCTGAACGATGGAAACGATATGTTTTAATGGATGTTGGTTTTGCCGTCCTTATTGGACTGGACATAGAAGCAAACAAACGCACTTCGTCGGCCTACAGGTCGTTTCACGACTTTCCCCAGGAGGTTCAGTGCGGAACATGACGGAACCCATGGAAAAAGGAATGCATTCGTTTGCTCGATGTGGAACTACGGTGGGGATGGCATGCGGTCGTGCTTCGTCCGACTGCGTCCCGATGTCGATCCGCGGTGGCCGTCACCAAACATGGGAAGCAACATCCATGCATGCAGATGCTCTCGTTCTACATGTTTGGTGATTGGAACGTCACCTTTTGCAGTCCTTGAAGTTGAACGTAGGACAGATTGGGACACGGAACCCGATGGAGATGTACAGAATCACCCTGGTGAGGAAGACTGCAGTCGCAAATGGACCCTGGATGGAGTGCGGATTTGCACCCTTTGAGCCAAACAAGCAGACCTAAGCGGACCTTTATGTCATTGCATTCTTTAGCACCAACCAGGCTTTTGAGATGTTCGGGTCAAATCCTCAAATCCCGAACTCGCTTTCCGCTGTGTGCTGGAACGGAGTCACATACGGTATGCCGGTCTCGATGTCGTTTCTGCAGGTCCGCAGGTCATTTCTTCAACGGTATGTCTATGTCCACTTATAGCTTTTAACACCTTCATAGCCTTATATATACTGTAACTTATACAACATTGTATAACATCGAACTATACTATAGGTCATGTTGTTTTTAATGTCCTGTTGAGTGTTGATTTGTCATGCCAGGAGGTGCGGACTTTGCGTCAATGCCTGACTGCGCTGTTGAGCCCTTCCAAGGAGTTGTTCTGAGCCCGCCCTTGCATGCGGCCAGCATGGATTTTGCAAAAGGAGGAGGCATTACATGGACAGAAAACAGGAAGCTTGTGACATGTATGGCGCAGACTATTGGAACACAAACCCGGTTTGACGAGGGGACCCCTGTGGCGGCCCAGTGGCCGTGAAATGATCAGCAGGATTAGGTGTTGCCTTCAAATGAGAACAGGCAGGTAAGGTACCGGTTGCGAGTCTTAATGCATCGAATATTGAATATGATTTATTGCATGCAGGACAGCAGATCCTTTACCCTCATTGATCGCTGGCAGGTTAATGCAGGCTCTTGATGAATACCCATGTAAAACATTGTAAAACCTCGTCATTTGGGGGTTGGAACATGTACAGCCTACATGACCCTCCACGACCTCACCCGTCCCACAGTGTCCCTGACCGCCTCCTTCAGCTCTTCTCACCCCCCACACGTGCCGCCGTCTCCGGCCAAGCCGCGGGACGTCGCGACGGAGCATGGGGCGTCAATGAACTTGCTGGATCCTCGAGAGGGGTGCAAGACGAGCAACATGCTACCAGTCATTCGGACTCCAGCTTGGACTCTCTTTGGAGCTTACAAATGGGAAAACCACCACATGCTTGGCATGAAAGAACATGTCAGCCGAAATCGGGGCAATGCCATCAAACGATGACTTCAGGCCAGCCAAGGCAAGACGGAACCTTGTCAAAGTGGGACTTTAGTTGATGGTCTTGGGTGTAGGCTGAGATAACATGGAAGTTTGGGGTTTGGTCATGTCATGATGGGGGGAAATGTGATGTCATATGAGTGATGTGGAGGATTTGAGTACGCTATAACATACATTATATATAAAATATGATTGTATATGGATTCTTTCGACGTGTGCTAGGCGTCACTGAGAATGGTGCTAGGCGTGTGGGACATGGGACTGCCTGGCCAGTCCAGAGAACTACTCCAGCGGATCTATGGGCTTTCTTGTGTGGATCTATGGTGGCTTCTTTCTTGGGGTGAGGCGGTCGGAAGGATCAAAAGCTGAGGCGGTCGGCCATGCAGGCTCGCAGCCAGGCTGCGCATTGGGTGAAGCAGCGTCAGTCAACCAGTCGAATGGCTCGAGCGGTACTGGATCCATGGTTTCAACGCTGGTACCTGGTAGCACCAGCGTTTTGATTGATCGCGAATGGTGAGGCTTGCTTTCGGATGTGAGGCCTTTGTTGTCATACAATCACATCGCATACTGGCAGCAGGGTTACTTTTACATGGGTGCCCCAGTAAGTGAGCCAAAGGAGGGCAAAAGAAGTTAAAAGAACGCAAAAGAAGCTAAAGGATGGCAAGAAACGTCGAAAGAAACTATAACCCTTGCTTTGGAGTCTTAATTAGTCGCCATCAACTGTAACACTGTAGGTGGCCCTTCCCTCCCTGAGCCGGGTACCAGGACCCCTCGATGGAGCGTTTTAGCAAGTAAGTGGCGCCCTTAGAGGGTTAAAGGATGTTACAGTAAAGGGATTTAAAAGACATCCATTAGGACACTCCTTGTGTGTCCTGGTGAGAAGTTTCCTAACCAGTCGTCAGACAAACACTTGAACAGAAGCAGCACCCTCTCTAATGACTAACATGTGTTTGATAACAAGTCGAAGAGGTTCTTTTATGCTTGTGGGCGTTGCTGAGTTTGCTTTGCCAACGGCATCCCAACACCTATTTTTTGGGGGGGTTCTGCTCCTCGCTGACAAGAACACTGTAAAATACTGTAAGTACTACGGGCTTCTCGTTGGAGAAATGGAATCTATTTACACTTGCCTGCCTCGACTCGCAGACTTGCCACCATTTGCAGCCATCACGAAGAACGCATGAACGCAGGCCTTCACTGGCAAGGCACTTGCGCCATCATCGATTTTCATGTGGGTACACCGACCCCTGCGATGACACATCGAGGATACGATGATACATCGAGGATACGGATACGTTCACCTCTTGTGCACCTGGGTCCTTCGCCCCACCCGTTCGAACCACGACCTCAACACACCCACCCCTAGGCCCGGATACACCCGTCTTTCACCGGATCGCGGTGTTTGGGCGGGGCGGGTGGCGCGCGTGGCGCACGGTGAGGGCCCGTTGCGTCGGCCTGTTTTTTGGTTTCGATGGGGTCAAGCACTTCGAGATCGCCGTGGCGAAGGAGAAAAATCATCCGCTTCCTCTCCTGTCAGTGGATAAGATGAAGCCCTTGTGGAGGTTTGGGTAAACAAGTGGTTTCCCAACAAAGAGGCGGAGAAAACAACATCAAGTTGATTTTCCAGCCAAAAGGCTCGGAGGTGAGGTTTCAGGGTTCTCCGGAAGAGAGATGACTGCATGTACACTCCCGAAAACTAACATGGAAGTGGAAAACCACCTGTTTGTAGTGGAAAATGGTCTTCCAAGGGGCTATTCTCCACTTCCATGTTAGTTCCAGGAAGTGTAAGTACAGAGGTTTTGTTGCAGTGAGTTGGAATGTCACTGACCAACTCTCGGCCTCCAGTAGCAAGGACTGATCTCACTCGGCGGGCGGGCGCGGGCGGGCGCGGGTGAGGATTCTGAGCGTTCCTGGGTGCAGGCATTTCTAGAGCCCTGGGCAGAGACTCCACGGGGCTGTCCAGGACCACCGGTGAAGCTCAGCTCGACTAACACTGTTAGTGAAAAGCTATGAGATCGGCAGGCATGTGAGGTACAATTCCCGAACACTCCGGTATTACATGTCTACATTGACCCCCCAAAACCACCCCAATCTCGGCTGATATGGCAGCTCCATCGAGTGAACTTGAAGGTTTGAATCCTCCGATGCCTGCGTCCGGCACCACGCATCCATCTCATCACCGTTGGGGGCTTTCTGCTTTGGGAGTGTCTCACGTCTGAGCCTTTGGCACATCCGGTAGGAGATCTCGTCGGCTCCAAGCCTTTGGCAACTGCAAGGTGAGTCGGTTGTTTTGCGCTTCGCCCAGAAGCACACGGTTGTCTCAAGAAACTTGTTTCACATAGGTGGAGCCACTCTTCAAGGGAGAACTGGGCAATTAGTGGAGTGGAAATGAGGCCGTAATGTAGCCAAAAGGAAGTAACAAGTAGATGTTAGTAGCCATTCATCAACCAAATTGGAGCACCCGCAGCAAGTCAGTCAAAGAAAAACTAGCTTGACTCCATCTTTGGTCGTGCCACCACTGGAAGACCAAGGACTACCGCAACTCCTTCCCACTTCAGAGAGCATTGCACCAAGAGCATTGCCCGAAACTCCAACCCAGCAAGCTTGGGAACTGTTTTTTCCTGAAGAGATGCAAGACTCCAGGAAGATCATGCACCATCTCATGCCGGGAGAGGCTTTCCTTTCATGGTCCACTTGGTAGCCACGCCACATCACTTGGTGTCGCCATGGCCAGCGAGAAGAACAAGCGTCGCGGAACGGAGGAAAGCGGGACATGATAGGGACATGGCGGACCGGCAGTTGGAGCGTTTGGAGATTCACCAGCCCGGGATCAGCCAGGGCTTCCCAGGTCCTTGGCTGTTGGCAGCATGTTTGCAGCCTGTTGGGTGTCGTTGTGGCAGGAGATTCACCAACAGAGAGCCAAATGTCTTGATCCTGGTAATGGCTTCTGGAATTCCTATGAGTCAGTTCCTTTTGCTCATTATGGTGTTGGAGTGGGAAAGCATTAAAGAATCATGAACAATATGAAACATGTTATTCTTGGATGAGCGAGCCAACCGCAAGAGCCAGGAGAAGGGCAAAGCAGCATCCGCGGAGATAAGACAAGGCAGTGCTGCAACAGGGAGAAGGAGCCATACTTCAACCCAGACCTTCACCTGGTCACGGGACGGGGTCACTGTGCAGTGGGTCGATGAAGCAGAACAAACACCTGGAGATGGATACGAACCATTGGCACAATTTCATGTTAAAGGGAATTCACCAAAAGATCCAAAAGTTGGTGTGGGTCAATAGGTACCATTTGTATCCATTTGCCTACCCAGTAGCAACGGAAGGAAGCCCCTGCGCAGTTGATTTCACTAAATACGCTAGTAGGTTTTTCTTTGCGTACCTTGCGTGACAAGAACATGCGCGCACGACGAGTGCCTACCATGCCTGCCAGGAGTCTTTGGCTTTCCAGCGTGGGCATCGTGGTCCTTGCTGTGCTGCTGGGAATTTGGGGCACCTGGTCCACTGGCAGCGCCTCCAGGACCTGCTGGCCGGATGACAAATGCGTCCAGGGTTACCCCCACAGTGTGACAACAAGGACCTGTTCCAAAGTTCCAAAAAGCATACCAAAGTGTCATATCATTGCATCATGCATGCATCTTAAGAATATCAGCATGTAAATAAAGAAAGGATTGGCAGTAAGATTGGCTAGTAATTCATCATGAGGTTCCTTTGTGCAGCCTTTCTCTACAGCAAACCGCCGAACCGGAACCGCCCGCGCACGCCCGCGCCCGCGCACGGCAGACGGAGGCCCAAGCAGACAGAGGCGACGGTCTGGGCTGCAGGTGGGATTCAAAGCCACTGGGTGCAATGTTCATCGCTGGAGAAGCAGCGATGAAAGGACCATGACTGGACGCCCAATCGACCAATCTACCAGTGGTACATGGTTGACAATTGCTGCAACAAATCCAGAAGTTGTTCTTTCTTGTTTCCTTGCTATGTTTATGTGAGCACACACCTGCTGAAGGTCTGCTGCAGGAGAACGTGACTTGTGCACCTCAAGCCGGAGGCATGGAGTGTTGTAGACCACATCAAGTCCGTGAAATCCAGCATGTGCGGCTAAATCTTCTGAAACAAAAACAACAACAATCCATGCATTGCCGCCAGGTGTTTTCCCGGTGTTTTCCATTCATGTCAGAATGTGAAGATCACACGCTCGGATTTTGGAACACATTCGACTTGTCCAACCCTGCGAACGTTTCAAACCCTAGGGCTCTAGGGCTCCTGGCCCATCTCAGATGGCCGGTGGTATGGTTAGACCCTCCTGGCACCCACCCAGCCCTGGCCCACCGAACCGAATCGGTTCGGTGGGACAGGAGCCCAAACGGGCTAACCGTGGCCACGTACCGACCTTCCACGTCGAAGGTGATGGGAGTGGGGCACTGGGGCTTTGCGGCACCACCAGGAGCGAGCTCAAAGGCCCTCACCGGTGGCGTAGGAGGTGAAACACGGGGGTTGCGGCACGTCCCTGACACACGAGGTGTTTCGATGGGGCTGATTTTGGGAGGAACTGGAGCGATGAGGACAATTGTGTACGTGAAGTGAATCATGGAACTGGGTGAGAGGACCAGTCATTGACCTGCCTTACATTTGGAAGAGTTCTCCCCCCGAATGAGTGTATGAAATCCCGTGCATAAGACATGACAGGAAGGATAACAGCAAGGGGACCTTTTCATTGATCAGAGGTACGGCAGTACGGCATCACCATTCTTTGCATACCCAGACCATCCATGTATGGAATAGTTACTGTACGTACATGATATATTTTACACTAGGGTCGGGGTAAATGTATGGAACTATTCCAGACACGGATGGTTTGGGTATAGTTGCTTCATGTTCTTTCACTTTTCTGCAGGCTCAGTGTGCTCTCCCAAGCTAACTAACACACCGTCGCACACCACCCGGCACATAAGGCTCAGTCAAGCAAGCACTATATATAGAGACGAAAACGAAGAGATTACCATCAATGCAAAGTCTTTGTTCCCAGACCATACTCTGGTGAATTCTGCCAGGTTGCTGTTCAGATTCTTTTGGCTTGGCTTTCCCACGCATTGTTTCTCCTCCCACGTGCCGCGCGTTTTAGATCGTTCTTGAGTCAGTTTAATGCACTAGGAGAGCGAACAACTGTGCTCGCTTCGTGCTGGATGGAGCTGTGCCAGCCGAGCATGTGGAGGACGGAGCCCCCCTGATGCCGAAGGTTCATTCGATTCATGAAGCTTCAGCGTAATGTGAACTCTTGATGGGGGGTGTTATTAATCAAGAGTCTACATTATGCCAGATTTTAGGCGAGGTTTGCACGACTGGCTGAAGCTCTCGTTGGAACTGGCGGGTGCAGAGTATTTGGTGACCGAGATCGGAGATCGATTGGCATATTTCGACCATCCATGCATGGACCCCATGTATGACTACTGTATGACCCTAATGGAAGTATAATTAACCATACTAATCCAAGTAGCTCTAATCCATGGATGGTTTGGGTTTGGGTCCAGAAGCTCGTTAAGACCCTCTTGGCACGTACCTTGGTCCGATCGAGGCAGAACTGCAACGAACAGATGAGTGCGGTTGGGGGTGACATTGAACACATCCCCAAGATAGTTTCCTCCAAGTCTGGGGCAATCACAGAATGAACATGAACAATATCATGGTCATTTGTGAATGAACAACTCCCCACATGTGGAGGTGTGGAGCCCTGCAAAGGTGCATTTATTGACATCCACTCAATGGGCATGGAGTGTCAGTTACAAGTCTTTGAACCGATGCAGAGGAGCTGCGTTTGATGCTCTCGTGGCTGATTGCTGAAGCCTGGGGTGGTGGAGCAGGGCCGCCCAGTGTTGTCGACTTGCATTCGGAGACCATCTCCTACAAGGAGTAAGGGCTGAGCTCGGGCCGGGTTCGGGTTGATCACCCTGCAACTTCACAATGGAAAAGATTGAGCTACGTTCTGTTTGGTTGTGACAACGTGTTTGGCCATGGTTGTGCCCCGTTTCCAGGGTGGGTGGGGCCTTTGGCAGACCCCTGGAAGAAGACAGATAGGCAGACGGCAGCAATCAGTATTGGATTTGGATTCTGCAGTTCAGCAGCTTCCTGCACCGGCTTCCCACAGAGTCAGCAGCGCTGACTGCCCTTGAGCATCCTGCAGATCGAACTTTCCATTGAAGAAGAAAGGAACTGTCCGGAGATCCCGGACAATTGTGTATCAGGGGCTTCCAGCCAGGTGACCCCTTTGAAGGTGCTGGCATTATTTATGATTCACGTGCGGGTGCTGACTACCCACAGTCCTGCCCGCAGTCCTGCACGTTGGCGTGGACCGTTGTCACGCCGAATTGGGCACCCCTTCGGCTGGAGAGGCGCCTGCGTCGTTGCCCTGGGCGCGCGTGCGTTGGGCACCCTGGCAGGAGCAGTTCGTGAACTTGACGGAGCTCATGAACTTCAAGTCTCTGAAGTTCACTCAGAAGCAGGTCGAGGTGCACTGGGCATGGGCGATCATGCGCGCATGGGCGGTTTTCCGGCCCATTTTGGGAGGCGGTGTTTGGGGGCCGTGGGGAGCCAGGCTTTTGGAGCCTGCAGTATGCAGTTCTCCGGGCAAGGACATTTGGGAAACAACAAGCAGTATGACAAGCCCGCTGGGAGAGCATGTCTGTGCTCCAAGCCCCAATTCTTTGATCCGGCACGGCAGTATGTTGGCCTTCAAGATCAAGTGGAAAAACACTGATAGCGTTAAAAGTCACTACTGCCCACCGCCCACTAGACTTCTTAGAGTGTTTGGACACCCGTTGACACCGCGGACATCCGTGGACACCAACTTTGAGAGGAATTTGCACAAAGGTCATGCATATCATATAGTCGACATCATAGTCTGCACAAGCGTTTTCCAACCCTTTAGAAACTTTATTGCTGTACAGTCACCTGTCAAGTTGCAAAGAAGACAGAGATAGATAGATAGATAGATAGACAGATAGATAGATAGATAGATAGATAGAAATTCCTTTGGCTTACAATACAAGCCAAAATAACAATCACAATAAACACATATAGTGTCAACAAACATGTTTGTTATTTCTTGGACCAATGTGCCATGTCTCATTGAACCAGCGAAAACCATGTTTCCACCTCTCTGGGGGTTGAGGCCTACACCCGCGTGCGTGAGACCTTACGAGTTCGTTTGGCGCAGCTTTTTGGATTGGATGCCGAGCAGTTGCAGCGCTTGGGAACGCAGTTCTGCAGTGAAGTGGATGGATTTGTCCGTGTGACTTTTTCATCGCTACCCTTTGGAGAAGATGCATTTCTGGTGGGTTTCGGGGGGGGGCCAGTCACTAGCTTTGACGTATGTATATATCTATATACTCCCTGCCTGCAGCAATCAGGCGAGTGGAAAATGGCCAGTAGACGAAACCCGTGTTCCTTTCGGGACCATGTTCCGCTTGCGTGTTTGTTGGATGGAGGGTATGTGTGTGTGTGTGCAGCCTATATATGGTGTAAGGCACTGGTAGGCCCTACTCCAAAAATTGTTCCACAGTAGAATTGTTACTTACTGCAAATAACTGGCCATCAAAGAGCACCACTGACGATGTTGAACCCGTGATGGACATGCCGTGTTCCAAGCAGTTCCAAGCAAGTGTATTCTGCTGGGAGCGTATCCGTGGCTCCTAGGCACGACATGACTTTCTTTTCCCACATCAATGGGAGCAAGACGGCGCAGACCGTGCACGATGATGCTTGCATGGTTCGTGGGTGGAGGATGGAGGGGTGGCCGGGGTGGGCTACTGAGGGAAGGCAACTGAGAGTAAGACATCAACATGTTCATAGCTTTGCTTCAGACCAAAAATGGCTATGGCTACAACTATAATGTTAGCCAAGTAAGCTTTTATTCTAGTTCTGAGTGTTATTACCAATATGATACTGTACTTTACTAGTATCCTATATATACCGATATGGCTATGGCTATAACCGTATGATCTTGTACCTGTTTAGCAGGATTCCCTGGCCGTTCTCGTGCATCTCGTTGATCTAAGTTAACTTGATCCGACACCGAGACTCTCTCCCGCTTTTGACCTAGGAGTATTGGCACAGCCACATCGACACTGAGCAGTATGGCACCTTTGCCTACACAAGCCTCTTGTATCTCAACACCCAGGATGAGGACAGCCTGCATGCACCTCATTGTCAAAACCACGTGGAGGGAGAGTCAATGGCACTCACTCACTCGCTCGCTCACTCACTCACTCTCTCACTCTCACTCTCTGCATTTGGCCGCATTCGGGTTTCAACCAGGACTTCCATGGTGGTGAATTCGTCTTCGAGGCGCCAGAGCCGCGCGCGGTGGAGCCGCGCGGCGGGCGCGTGGTGGCCTTCAGCAGCGATGCAGAGAACCCACATAAGGCGCAGTCCGGGGGGCAGGGGGAGGCTCGGCAGGGGGAACGGACCGGTTTTCGGCTGGGACGCCAGGGTTTCCGAGATGGTGGTGGATTCAGGACCCTGGGGACCCTGGGACGGGGACGTGGTACATTTGGGAGAATTCGGCGAGAAAGAAAGGGCTGTTCAATGAATGAACCTGGAACCTTCCCAAAAAGTTGTGTGGATCGTCTGCAGCGCAACCGAACTTTGGGGGATTGGAGATCTCCCCACTCAACAAGAAGCGTGTGGAAAAAGGCTCACCTCATCCCACTTTCTTGTTGCCGGGAGACTGATGGAGTCAGGCAAGAATTCAGATGTCATGATACGCCCCCCATCCAGGATGGTGTTGGAGGTTTTGGGACTTGAAGAGCATCATTTGCTGGGTTTAAAGCTCCTCAGAGAGGCCATGTTTCCACTTCCGTGTTTTTCACGTAGAAAATTCTTTCGGGCCAGTTTCAGGGTGAGGATGCTTGGAGTCATGTCAGTCATGTCAAAGATCAAGGAGTGGAGGTGTGCATCAAGCCTCAGCCAGTTGCTCTTGCTAGCGCACGACTGGGGTTGCAAGCTTGCAGAGCTACATCTCATGGCTGTTGAAGAACAACTCACCTGCGTGTACATCTTACGCGGCGCAGATCTTTTTGCTCAAACAAACAACTACGTAGCTGTGTGCGAGACTCGCTTCAGATTGAGCGCCTTAGCTCAACATGGCACTGAGTGGTACGTACTTTCGTTGGCCATACCACAGCAAGCTAGGCTCGCAGTTCCAAAAGATTCAGTCCATCCCATCGTTAATCAATCGTTGAGCCTTTTTCTTTGTCTTTTCATGTCATTTCTCTTTTTAAGGTGCAGAGCTCAAAGCGATGCCCACAGAGAGGGAGAGAGAGAGAGAGCGAGAGCGGCAAAAAAGGGCTCCAAAAGAGAGAGAGAGAGAGAGCAGGCACCAAAAGAGAACTGAGCACAAGAACAGAGATCAACATGTTTTGTTTTTAAAGCAAAACGTTGGACCCCCGATTGGATCCCATGGAAGAAGGAGGATAGACGAAAACAGACCAGTTTACCCACTATGATTTTCCGGGCGCCATGGATTATCCCAGTCTCCCTGCGATGGGACAGGACCAGCCATGACCAAAACAGGAGAACACCATCCAAATTGGGCCAATGGGTGGGGTGCAGAGGGTGCAGACACAACATAGCACAAACAATTTGGAACAAGAACCTAACATACCATACAGTAGATGTGGTAGTTCACTAGCCTAATCAGCACTCCGTCGTTGGAACCTCTGGTGTGGACATCGTGCCGCCGCCACGACCAAGGCCTGGCCACTTTGGGCCTGACTCTGCGAGCTACCTACTAGGTACTAGGGTTAAGTCGACTCGGCTTGTGTAAAGTCGACTCGGAACCCTGCGCCCTTGCAGAATTGCAAGAAGTAGAGTATAGAATGTATTGATCTATAACACATGTATGAGTTTGTAACATGCATATTACAATGACAATGAACATAAATGAGCATCATCACTCATGATCACCACTCGAAAATGCCAATGCATATTACACATTGATGAAAATGAATGCCACATGTGGGGCGTTGGAACCCTAGCACACATGAATTGGATCAAACGTTGTGATCTTTTCCATGTGGAAGACAAAGAAACGCGGAAAAACATGGTGTCCAACCACCAGGACACCATGCCCAAGAGGTGACCATCATATCATGATATTTTTATGGAGGTGGCCAGGCAGCGGTTTGGGTCAGGCACCACCCCTTGGAAGTCGTATAGATGTACACGACCGTGACTTATAAGGGTCGCGACCCGGAGTTTTCGCTTTTTCTCCACAGGCTACGCGATGCGTAGCGCGTAGCGCGGTAGCTACTACGGTTCTCATGGTGCCATGCAATCCACCAACTGAGGAGATCATGGGCGGGTGCGAAAGCAAGGCCACCACCGCGAATGAGTTCCAAGTTGACGCTGCCAGGTTCCGGCCGGGGCGGCCGGTCGTGTGGTGGGACCGGCGGGAGGAGCACGTCATGGGGACCGGGGACGTCGGTTCGAGCTTTGCGCCGAAAGCTGGTGCAAACTTGGCTGGAAAATGACACCTGTCCAAAAGCAAAGGGAGACTGGTCGGGTATTCTACATCTCAGATCTCATGTCATGTGTGAATTGACCACGTATTCAGCAACCAATTTTTTTCAGAAGTCTCTGGGTATCCCTTTCGTTCTGTCCTAACCTCCTTCCAGGAATGACCCAGGTGGAGGTTGAACGATGGACCTGCTCGGTTTGAACCTGGTGAACTGGTCCAAATATTCGGTCTTTGTCCACAGAGCTTTGCATCACAAAGAATTCATTCCCCACATAGACCATTTGCTGCTAATTAATTTGCAAATGAGACCTATATGACACAGGATTGGCGCATCAACATTACATTAACAATCATTAACATACATTAACATTATATTATCTTCATCTGGATCTACACCTCTAGTGAGCTTCTGTTGTTGTGAAGAGTCTCGGTCAAAGTCTTCACACAGTTGATCAACCACTTCCATGATCTTCCATGCGCAGCAGCCGAGAGTGTATTCTGACTGGTACTTCGTAGGGAATCAGGAGATGGATCCTAAAGGACTCGTTTGAGGCGGGACATCCCGCATCACCGGAATAATCCTCCTGCGTCACCTGGTTTGAGGCATCCGAATCTGCAGCGCCTGGCGTTGACCACCACGGAAAAGATGGGTGGCCTGGCATCCAAAGAACCCAAAGTCAGCAACGTCATGGCTGGACATGTTGGGATCTCTTATGTTTTGTACGCGGGTTGTTATAATTGGCATGACCCAAGTTTTGAAACCAGCATATTTCGTATCATGCCTCCCAGATCTTTCTTTGAACCTCCTGAATGGCGCCACCTCCCTCCTCCCTCCTCCCTTCCTCCCTGTTCACTCCACCAGCAGCGAACCACCGCCGCGAACGAGGCTGGATTCCCGACCTTCCGGACCACCGCGACCATTACATGAGCTTCAAGTCCATCGACACGCCCAAGGAGAGTCGGGAAGGGACACCCACCACACCGCCACAGGAGGGAGAAACGAAGGAGAACCGAAACCGGCTTTTTACCGGTTCAACCGGTACGAGTCGTGCGGGTGACCATGTCGGGCGCCCGGTTGTATCGAAGTGGTTCCACTACACGACCCTGTCCCTCAACTCCTGTCCCGGTTCCCACCGGCTGTGTAATGGGCAGCTCGGTGGGACTGAGACTTTGGACACCATCCGACCGCCATGCAGTGTTGACAAAGACATGTTAAGACATGTTAAGACAAACCATGTTTCTGGTGAGTTTGCCGATATGTAAGAGTTCTTGAGAATGGTGTCCAAACTCAAAAACCCTTCACTCAGTTTGTCCTTGAGGTGCTTTTCTTTGATTGAGGGGCCCGGCATGGGCCACAAAAGGTCTTAGTCTTTGTTCTCATGGGAGAAGAAGACGAACGACAAGGGGGGGCTAGGTGCCTTGCACATCCCGTCCATGATATTGCGACTGGTAAAGACATTGACCTTAGAACTGTGGGGGTGCCCTTTGTTTCCATAGCATTTCAGGCTTGGCGCGGTTTTTGGAGTACAACTCGATTTTTGGGCGGGGCTAACACGCTACAAGACAGATTTCATCAAGTCCGTTCATGGCAATGGCGACGGCAATGTTTCTTTCTCGAAGGCAACCATTGGAACATTCCGAGAATGGCGGATCGAGTCAAATCGTTCCATTTTGGGTGACCATTGCTCCGAGTCCAACTCCTGCTTTTCCAGAAAGACATCTTGCACCGACTGAGATGGATAGACCAAACAATGCGATTCAGATGTCTACCCTACTATCCGACAAGCATGGTGGCCAAGCTTTGTTCTCGAAGGACCTCAAGAAGAAGACCGAAGGCAAGAAGGAGATCGTGGACTTAAGGCCCCTCAACGGTGGCTTCAAAATCTTCAACCAAGGAGAGGCCCAAAACGATGGACGGTATGTGAGCAATGTCGCCTCCAGATGTCGAACTCCCCGGATGGACGGTCAAGAAGGTACTGGGGGAATACCTACCCTATAGGGCTCCTGTCCCACCTCCTGAGAAGGTGGTTGGGATGGGTTTGGGGGATCTAACATGATCTAACCACCGAACTTGAGGATATGGCCAGGAGCACTAGGGCTAATGATTGCGTCAGGACATTTGGGTAGCTGCACGGCGAATGCTTTGGCGGCCTCTTTCCACTTTACCCTGCACAAAGAGAATGTGGAGAGCCACGCGGACTTGAAGGACTTCACACCGAGCCGCCTCTTCATCTACTACAACGAAAGGCGGGGATGATGGAGACAAGACGTGGAGACGGGGTGGGCCCATGTCCTCGTCTCTTCCAGGGTTTCCATCAGCGCAAGGGAAGGAAAAGAAGCGAATTAATCGATGCCCCGGAGACTTGTGAAGCACCAGCAGTCGCTTTAAGGGCATATGGGCGGGGTAATTGATCGCTAGCGTCTAAGTCCAGGGCTGTTGAACATGATCAGGGTCCTACTTCTCAGGGTCCCTCGCTTAACTGGAACCGTGACCCAGCTATGAGCCCTGTTTTTTCTCCCACAACCCGACCCTGGGAGTGTTGGAGCTGCATCCAGGCGTTGTCCTGATTAATCCGCTGTTTCTTTGTTGGAACGTGCGTCATGTCAAGGTTTGCATGACATGTGGAGGAATGCAAGTTCTTGGCTTATATAAAGTAAATGATATCAATAGTGGTGTACTGTCAGGGCCGCCTTTGTTTGGATTCATTCATGTGTCACCCCTGACCCAAGAAATTCATATAGAAAGTCGAACTGCTGAGGTAGGAAAACAAGCAAACCACCAGTGTAGATGATATTTTCGTGTATTTTGGTTTTCTTTCCTTAAGAAACCACCAGTTGCATAACCTTGCTTTCCCCAGTGGCGTCCATACGGGCAGCCGGAACTCCAGCGGACCCTCGGTACGTCGCCGGAACCTCCGTATGTTGAGGTACGTTGAGGGCAGTGTGGACCAAGATGCTGGCGCGATGTTGCGTGATGGAGTCAAGGTCATGGCAAAGAAACTTGGTTTTCTATGTTAGTTAATTAATCAGTCATAGAACTTGGTTAGTTGTTGAAACATGTTGTTATTGAAACTTGGTTAGAGGTCAATGACCAAGCCCACCTTCCAACTAAACCCTTTTTGCACCCAAGGCCACCTGCAAGAACCAGGACAGTCTTTTGGGGTTCAAAGCCATGAATCAGGAATTCAATGGCCTTGTTCGCCGGTGTTATCGTGCAGATTTCCCAGAAAGAAGGATTGCTTGTTGTAGTAGTAGTAGTAGTGGTAGTGGTAGTGGTGGTGGTGGTAGTGGTAGTAGTAGTAGTAGTAGTAGCGGGAGTAGTAGTAGTAGTAGTGTGGTAGTAGTAGTGTGGTAGTAGTAGTAGTAGTAGTAGTAGTAGGTGTAGGTGTAGGTGTAGGTGTAGGTGTAGGTGTAGGTAGCAGTAGCAGTAGCAGTAGCAGTAGTAGTAGTAGTAGTACCACCCTAAAGGGTTGCGATAGCAGAGCAAGAGAAAAGAGCCTGGATTGTTGTTTTGCTAGGGCTCCAAGTTTGCACATTATTCCCATCCCCTAAACAAATCTTATTGTTCACTCCCCCCTGGGCTTGTGCACCACCCTTGAAAAATTGTTTGGGGCAATTACACCGATAAGTTTCAATAAGGTTTTTTTGAACACTATTTTTCAGGTAAGATCACCTCAGAAGAGTTAAGTTAAGCCAGGACCTAAGATCCTAAAGGACTGCAATAGCAGAACAATAGAAAGGTAAGCCTTAGATGTTTGTTCTAGGGCGCCAAGTTTGCGCATTAATCCTCTAAACTACTTTTGCCATTCACCTCCTTTGGGCTTGTGTGCTACTCCTTGAAACATTGTTTGGAGCAATGAAATTGATGAGTTTCACTATATATGTTTCAATAAGGGTTTTTGAAAAACAAAAGTCTGGTAAGATCACCTCAGAAGAGTTAAGTTAAGCCAGGACCTTAAAGTTCTAAAGGACTGCAATAGCAGAACAATAGAACAGCAAACTTAGATATTAAATTAGTAGGGCTCCAAGTTTGCGCATTAATCCCCCCCTAAACTACTCTTACTATTCACTTCCTTCGGGCTTGTGTGCTACCCCTTGAACATTTGGTTGGAGCAATGAGATGGATGAGTTTCAATAAGGGTTTGTGGAAAACACAATTCAGGTAAGATCACCTCAGAAGAGTTACTGTAAGTTAAGCCGGGACCTTAACATGCTAAAGGACTGCGATAGCAGAACAATAGAACAGTAAGCTTAGATATTTGTTAGTAGGTCTCCAAGTTTGCGCATTAATCCCCTAAACTACTTTTATCATTCACTTCCTTCGGGCTTGTGTGCTACCCTTTGAAATGTGTTTGGAGCAATGAGACGGATGAGTTTGATCAAGGTTTTCAGGTTTTCAATTTCCATAATTCAAGCAAACCTCAGAAGAACAATAGACAAGGTGGACTACAAGGTGGTGTAGTTGTTGGTGAAAACACAACCTCGGACCTGGCTGGGATGGCAACCTCTTTGGAGTCGACGAAGTCGTCGACCGACCCTCAGCCACTGCGATCTCAGGTCACTTGAACGTTTCACTACCATTAAACTACACAGGTTCCGGTCGCTTCAATCTTCACTTGACTGGCCATCGGTCCGTGGAACAGGAGGTGGAGCAGTGGCCTGACATTTTGACTGATGAGTGAGCCTGCATTTCTTTGTAAAGTGAGTTTTCAGTTGAGGATGGGCGTGTGTCCGGAGTCCATGTGGAAGTATGATGACGGCGATGACTTCTTCAAGAAACAGCCAAGCAAGGACTGCTATGACTTCGCCCAAAAATGTACGGTGAAGAGCTACGCGCGGGTGGAGCAGGCGAGGGCGGGTTTTGAGGCTTGTTAAAAGGCATCATGATTCCATTTTTGACCCGCCTAGCGGGGTGAATGAAGAGAGCTGATTGCGGAATGCCCTGCAAATTGAAGGAGGCCCTTGTGATTGCACCCTTCATCCTCATGTCACTTTGTTCATAACCACCTTGCCAGTGTTTAACAATCCAGTGTTTATGACCACTTAGCCAGGGCCCCAGGGCTATGTATAGGCTAGGTAGGTGACAGTTGCTTTATGTTGCCTAGTTAGGCCTAGTTGCCTTGATGGAAAACACACAAAAAGACTCCCCAAATCTGCCCTGCAGAATGTGGAGCAGATGAAGGCTTGCATCAAGCATGGCTATCCCTTTGTGTCCCTGGCCGTGAAGCATGGAAATCCCGCGTGTGAACCGCGTATGCCAGTTGGAACAATAATGGATATTAGTTCAACTTATAGCAAAGCAGTGGCTCGCACGCACAAGAAGCCACGTACAAGATGATATATAGTTTGATATAGTTTGGATGCAGTCAGAGTTGTATGAACTACATAGATGTATGTTGAACTCTCTCTCTCTATATATATATATACATATGATTGTATTTGTTTTGTATAATATATAATCTATATATATCTATTTGTATCGACTGAAATATTTGTATGTATGAAAATATACCCTAGAAGTCCAAGGACTATATTTTGACCGGCTGAAGTAAAGAAAGTTCCCTTTCAGGTCCCCTAAAGACCATGCTTTTTTTATAGTCTTTGACTCCCAGGGTATATATATGTATATTTGTGTGTACACACTGACATACATATATACACACCGTTAGAACTGTACCAATTTCTGATTGGCCTTGAACGCTCTTTCATGTTGCACACCGAGTCGCGAATTCACTTCCAACACCCTCGCATACCTCAGGTTCGGCTTTACCGTGCTGACGAGCTTTCAGGAAGCCGCCAAGGACGGCAAGATGGTGATGCCCCAGAAGAACGACCAGGCGAGACACTACCTTGTTATTTGTTTGGGGGGAAGAATTGTATGTGTGTGTGTGTGCGCCATTTCATGTCTATTATGGTTTTGTTTGGTGCTTAGGTAGAGGTCGCCGCAGTCGTCGTTGGCCACTGCAGTTGGTTCTGCTTCTTACGCTTGCCTCTATCTATAAATGTTTGTTGATGATGCTGAAATTTGAATTTGTTGAAACCACAATTCCTGCATTTGATTTTGGGTCCTGAGAGAGGTGATGGTAGAGAAGTGTTGCCGTTGGTGATGGTAGAGAAACACATGCATCGTGCATTTTCACAAGGATGGAGGAGCGGGGGGGGCACCTTTGCGGCTCAATAATATATGGCCCACTTACCCGAAACCTTGAGCTGTTTGTTTATTTCTTCTATTTTTGAGCCAATTTTTGAGCTACCATGGGGAAAAAAAGATCAAGCATGGGCTTCTGACCTTGAAGAGGCTCCACGATCTACCAGACTTGGACCCAAACTCGGCCGCGTTCAGAGCTGAGCGGCCAAGGTAAGGGGAGGCCATGCCGTGTGCGCCGTGGGCTACGATGACTTCCAGCAGTGCTTCATCGTACGGAACTCCTGGGGCGAGGAATGGGGTGACAAGGGCCGCTTGGAAGGCAAAAGAGTGAATGAATGGGCGAACAGAGGGCGGGAATGGTTGAGCCTGAAAACCGCTTCATAGGCTGTTTTTTTGAACGATGGCTGAAGGAGATTGAGTAGCAGGATGTTTTGTTCCAATATGATGTTTCTCTCAAGGAAAGACAAGGAGTTGGCCCGGAGTTGGCTGACTTGGTGAGTTATATTGCTGGTGAGTTGAGTGGGCAAAACCAAAGTGGGTGACATGGAGCCAATCGAGCATCCAATGTGTTTGGCATATTAGATATATACAGCAGCCTGCTTATATAAGAGGTGGTGAATTCAATGGCCAATTCCTACTCTCCCTTCAAAAGAAACAACTGTTCCTTTACACATGCACTTTGTGAGTCGCACATCCTTTCCGGTGAAATAGATTTTGACGACTTTGTTGGTTGCCAGCCAATAGAAGCAGTCAACAGTTGCGGGTTGTTGGGGAGACTCCTGGAATGTTCTGGTGCAATGAAACAACAGATCTGTGAAGACACACCTGGCCTGAGTCTCTCAGCTCACTGCTCGCTGATGCTCACTGTGTCTTGAAGACCCTTTGTGGACATCAGGGTTGAGCGCAGAAACATAGCAATTGAGCTAAGGTTACTTCTACATGCCCTATGAGTACATTCGTGAGGAACAGCTGGCTCAGGCCATTTATGCCTCGATGTAGAGTTGGGAGTTGGTGGGAGTTGATGGGTGCAGTCATGCAAAGTTTTCAGCCTGAAGCACATATATTCCTGGAGTCGGCCCCAAACCTGGCATCTAGGACATTTGTCAACGTTTTGGGACATCCGTTTGCACTGCCCTCCCTCCAACAAACATGGAAGTGGACAACCCCCCCAGTTTGTAGAGGAACATGGTCTTTCCAGAGGCCATTTTCCACTTCCATGATTGTTTCAGGACGAGTAAGAAGCGCGCATGTTGTCATGTTTCCCCTTTTTTCCCAAAGCTAGCGTGCCCTGGCTGTCCGACAGGACTTTTGGGCGATCAATTGGGTGGAGGGCTTCAAGGATGCTGCGCCGAAGAAGTTCTAAAGTGTTCTCGAGACGGACTGGTTGTAGATGGTTGTAGCCAAAACTCATGCATTTTCCAAAGGTTGTGTGGATAGGATACCCCCCTGGTGCTTGCAACGATTTCAACCTGGTGTCTATAGGTGCCATTGCCGATGCAATGTTTTTAAGATATTGCCGTTGGCGGTTGATTTGAACATGCGTTGGGATATTGTTGCAAGCTCACATCCAGGCCTTTCCACAGCTGGGGTGTCTTAAAGGGACCTCACTGTACAGTGATTTTGTGGCACTTCCTTCAATTCCCCAGAAGGGGTTGGAGGGTGTGTCGCAAAGCAATTCAAAACCAAAGGTGGTTTGGGCAACAGCCGTGAAACTTTCCTTTGATCCAGAGGCAAGCTGATTTGCTTTTCATATCTTTGATATGTTTGCGAGATCATGTGTCGCCTTGAGAGCGCTAAAGAGCTTCACGATCGGAGTGGCCATGTGGCAGTCGGATGCCTAGCTGTCAGTCCGCAGGGGG
>CAXAMN010004113.1:1289496-1363922 GCA_963970005.1 Durusdinium trenchii
AAAATCAGGGGATGTTTCCAAGATGTTGGCACCTCCGAAGCATTGGCAGCTCGAATAGCATGGCTCCCTCGCTGTCCGACAGGACTTTTGGGCGATCAATTGGGTGGAGGGCTTCAAGGATGCTGCGCCGAAGAAGTTCTAAAGTGTTCTCGAGACAGACTGGTTGTAGCCAACAATCATGCATTTTCCAAAGTTGTGTGGATAGGATAGCTCCCTGGTGCTTGCAAAGATTTCAACCTGGTGACTATGGTTGCAATTGCTGATGCAATGTTTCAAGATGTTGCTGTTGGCGGTTGATTTGAACATACGTTTGGGTATTTTTGCAAGCTCACATCCAGGCCTTTCCACAGTTGGGGTGTCTTAAAGGGACCTCATTGTACAGTGATTTTGTGGCATTTCCTTCATTTCCCCAGAAGGGGTTGGAGGGTGTGTCGCAAAACAGTTCAAGGGCCAAAGGTGGTTTGGGCAACAGCCGTGAAACTTTCCTTTGATCCAGAGGCAAGCTGATTTGCTTTTGATATGTTTGCGAGATCATGTGGCGGCTTGAGAGAGCTGAAGAGATGGCGATGGACTGAGAGCTTCAATACTCAAAGGTCCAGTCTTGCAAGATACAAACTCAGCACTGACTTGCACATCAGATGCAGCCTTGTTGGCAAGCTTGGTGTTGCTGGTTTCAGCTTTACTATATTACTATGCTTTACTACTTAGACTGGTCAAGCTAGACGCAGCGCGACACTGCTGTGCCAGTGCGTGACGTGACACTGCTGTAGCGTGGTTTTGGGCTCAAGAGTCCTCGCTGACACTTCCGACCAGACCGACCAGGCAGGGACCCAGACGACAACAGCGTGGAGCTCCCCTCACCACTTGTAAGACAAGATCAACAAGATGAGGGCTCTAGGATGCTCCAGGAGCTAGAGGTACCAAAAACTCAGTCCGCTGAGTCCGCAGTTCCCAGGAACGCCACATGGTGAGAGCAAGGTGTGAGGAATTGCTCCAGCACTGTCAATGAGATCGAGTGCTGCCAGGCTTGGACGGCGACGGGGTGAGGAGAGAAGAAATGGCTTGGACGACGGTATGAGATGCGTCGCTGTTTCTGAGCACGGCGGTACCAACGAGTGTACCAATGTGTACCAACTGTCTACTGTAAGATCTGTAAGCGTGTAAACTAAATATCGTTACATACTATACATTTGTTCACGGACTCCGACCTACGTAGTGGATTTTGCACGTGTTCCCCAAATTCGAGACATTTTATAGAATTATGTCGGGCGCACCAGCCATAGATACAAGGAGCCAAAATAGTTTTATAAAGCAAAAACAAAGCAAAAAAAAGCAAAAGGCAAAGCAAACAAAAAAGCAAAAACATGTAGCTGTGCGTATTTGTCGCTTTTTTCCACTTTTGTTCGCTTTATTTTCGCATTTTGTTCGCTGTTTTTTCGCATTTGTTTCGCTTTTTTTTCGCTTTTTTCCTAGGAGGGTACAGCTTTGTTTTTGCATGTTCATTTGCTTTATTTTGCTTTTGTTTTTTCACTGTTTTTTTCACAAAAAAAAAAAAACACTATTTGATGGTTGGCCATGTATGGCTGCCATCGCCCAACATAATTATAGAATGTGACATCCTTTACATAAAGACCAATAATTCCTTCAACCTGAAGAATGTTCTGTTCCGATTCCAGCCCAGAATATGTTAGGTTTGGCCCGGGTTTGGGTTGTGCAAGATAATTGCTCTATGTCCTTCTATGTGTTTCTCCTCAACAGTTGCCACTCAAATCACTGTGGTCGTTATGGACTAGATTCTCGACAACTCCTGAAGTAGGACTGCCACCAAGCAGCAGTTCTGCAGGCATCCCAGCATGCAGAGCTTGGCCCGGCCTTGACCACCACGGAGAAGATGGGGTGGATTCCCGACCTTCCTGATCATCGCGACCACTACATGACCTTCAAGACCATCGATGCGCCCAAGGAGAATGGCCAAGGGACGTACTTCCCATGGACGTACCCCATGGCACAGGGCGGTTGGCACATCTTTGCACCGCTCATTTTCGACCATATAAGACCTGCACTGACAGACTGATCGTTCAGACCTTTTGGCAGGACATCAAGAAGAAGACTGAGGGCAAGAAGGAGATCGTCGATTTGAGGCCTCTCAACGGTGGCTTCAAGATCTTCAAACAAGGAGGCAGGGATATAGACATGGCGTGTGACGCGACGGTTTGTCCCCCATCTGTGGTTTTGGTGTTGTTCCTCCACACGAGCAGTCCCAGACAGAAACTTGCTACCTGGGCCCCAGGCCTTTGGCTTGACACACCTTGAGGGTCCTCAGCAGCGGGGGATGAGCGAGCGGCTTGCGGTACGAAAGAAATCAATGATTTTGGGCCTTCACCTCGGACCTACCGGGGGACATGCCTGGCCGCTTTGTCAGCCGCGGCCTTCCACTTCACTCCCAGTCGACTGGCCCTTCTACGACTCGACGATTTTGGCGCAGATGCCACGAAACAACGAACCAGGTCGGTGTTGTATCCATTTCTTTAGATATGACAGCACAGCTGCATCATGGGCAAGATCGACATGGTGCTTTCTTGGGTAAAAACTGGGCGATTCGCACGTCGATGCTGTTCTGACATGTTTTGACGGTGTTCAAGAAGCAGGGGTCACTGCAAGTAAGTGCGCTTTCACGCACAACACGTTGCTTGAATATGCCTTGTCCGCATGACAGGTACGTTGAGGGCAGCGTAGACAAGGATGCCGGGGCGATATTGCGCGATGGAATCAAGGTCATGGAAAAGATGCTTTGCTTGATGGAGTCGTATAAAACATCTGTAGCATTCCGTAGCCATCCCAGCTTATTCACGAAAACACGCCAGAAGATGCTGATGGTCAGATTTTTGCTGCAGGTTCTCAACCAAATGTTGAACATAAGATGTAGTTTTGTTATGACGGTTTGTGGTAGCTTAATCATGGAGAACACTGGGCATGCACTGAGCGAATTTGTCAAGTGGAAAGCACTGCCACTGAGGATGGATGGGTGTTTGCCCGGAGTCGGAAGTATGACGATGTCGATGACTTCTTCAAAAAACAGCCTTGTGCAAGGGCTGCATTCTGAGCTTGCAGATGACCTGCTGCACATGTGGCACAGGACGGGGTTGTGGGAGCCGTGTGTAAAGGAGCAGTCCTGTGAAGGGCTATGCTTTGAGCAAAGCAGCGCGCCTGGCCCTTCCCTGTAGATGAAGGCTTGCATCCCTGTAGAATCTGGAGCAGATGAAGGCTTGCATCAAGCATGGCTATCCCTTCGTGTTCTTGGGGTTAAATATTTGCCGACGTGGGTCGATGTGGTATGTTTCTTTTCTTGGTCGTTGTGCAACCGCAATTTGCATGAGCATCAGTTTATGCACTAAGTATCGGGAGACAATTGTTAGCTAGCTGAACTATGAAGAAGGTCGTGGGGACAAGTGTGCCCGATTGTGCTTGCACATGATCACATTGGGAAATGTCCAGGCAACAAGCCATCATTAAGGCATTGGTCCACATAACAGGACAGTGCATACCGACCTGGATCGACCTGGTACTTAAGTCTTAATTGCTTTTCTGGGTCTTACCTGGGAGAGCACCTCCGGTCCCCACCACCCCCGCGGTACTCCTGCGCCACACCAGCTCCGGTCCGCGGTTTGGCTTCACGGTGCTGACAAGCTTTCAGGATGCTGCCAAGGACGGCAAGATGGTGATGGCTCAGAAGAACGACCGGTCGCTCCATGGACCGCACGTCTGAACCGATTCGTGGTTCTGGGTCTGGGTTTGGGTCATGGTTCGGGGACTGGGTTTGGGCCGTGTGGGATGGGCCGAAAAGGAACGGTATCCTGGTATCCCCCGTCAAAAAAAGAATGATGACAAGGGGGGGGGGGTCCGAAAAGGAACGGTATCCTGGTATCCCCCGTCAAAAAAAGAATGATGACAAGGGGGGGGTCTTGAGTGTTTGGTTGTTGACGAGAATTGCAACCTTTTCTCCTCATGAACAGGCCTGCCGTGAACTGTGCCCCCTGGCGCCTTTTTCGTGAACGGTGTGGTTTCGGGCGGTGTGCCCGTCGTGACTTTGCTTTGACTTTCGATCGGCGCCTGGGGCCCAAAACCCCTCGATACCGACACAGAAAGGGTCTGGGAGGTGCTGGTCAGTCTTTGCCTTTCGCCTTTCTTCCTCTCCTGGTTTGACACGGAACGGAAGAGACCCACATGGAACCTGAAAGCCACGGGGTTGTAGAGGAAAATCGTTTTCCAAAGGTCCATTTCCAGGTGCCATGTGGGTCTTTTCCGGGTGTAATGATAATCACGAAAGCTAGCATCAGCTAGCTGGAGTTGCTCTTGCTTTAGCAAGTCAAGGGCTCGCAGCCTCGAGAATCATGAATCACGTGAAAACTTCACGTGTAGGGGGTCCCCCCCCCCCGCGGGTTCGACGCTTCCAGTACGTGCTATAGTGCTATGTTTAGGTGGCAGGTGAAGTAGGCCACTGTTTGAGTTTGGAAGGGGGGGCATGAAACATGACATTTACGCGAGGGTTCAAGGCTTCAATGATGAGCATCACGGGAAGTCAGAAACCAGGCGTATCAGATACACGTGCCTTTGAGCTTCCTTCGGCATCTCAGTGCATATGGCTGACACTTCACTCGACAAAGATGCTCAAACAAACATACATAAACCAGGTGTATCTGATACGCCTGGTTTGTGACTTCCCGTGATGCTTATGATGCTGCGTTGCTTTTCTTCAGTCCCTCATTACATATACATGACGATGCAACAGCAGATTCAACAAGCTCACATGTTCATGACATCGACATCGATAGAAGAAACCAAACAAATCATGCAAGCAGCTTTGTTTTGCCTCTGGGACACCTCTTGGGCACCTCTTATGGCATCCACACTGGTTCAACTCCTCCGTGGAGGTTTTGGGATACGGTGCAACAGATTCAACAAGCTCACAGGTTCGTGAACACATCGGATGCATCGAACAGTGTGGCAAAGTCCAGCCACGCTTCCTTAATTATCGGGGACTTCAATTCAAAGGTTGGCTGTGTCATTGCTGTTTGTGTGTCTTACATGTTCACAACGTTTTACCTCATGAGCATTTGCCTCACTCCGCTTGATGTCCCACCAGTCCGGATGCACCCCTGCTAGCTTTCGTCACCTACCCTCGGCCTCAAGTGGACTGAGTTGTCACTGACCTGTGGCGATTTGAGAAGTGACCGCTTCCTGGAATGGATCTCGAATGGATTTTTAGCGGCAACCGTTTAATGGCGCATGACCCTTTTTGGGAGGTCTAACTTGACCATTTACAGGCCTAAGTTATATACAGTTATACCAGGGGATCACAATGGTCACGTGGAAGAAACCAGGAGTTCAGAGTGTTTTTTTAGTGAATTTTGGCCTCTCACTGGGCCCTCTATTTCCCTATCGGCTGCAAAGACCGCACGGTTTGGAAAAGACATGCAAAACGGGAGACCTCAGTTGGAAAGAGGGGAACTCAGCGAAGAGATGTGAACAGTTGGTTTCTAGAGGGGGAAGTGGTCGTTCCTAAATGGATTTCACCACTCATTTTAGACTTAGACCTTGGACGAGGACCATCATGCAAGGTGTGTGGTGGCCATGCCGTGTGCGCCGTGGGCTACGATGACTTCCAGCAGTGCTTCATCGTACGGAACTCCTGGGGCGAGGACTGGGGTGACCAGGGCCGCTTGGAATCCTGAAGGAGAGGAAGAAGGACGGGGGCGACCGGAATGGTTGAGCCTGTTCAACTACGAGTTCTTGAAGGAGTTCGAGTGGTAGTCAGAGGTTTCCTTGCGATTCTGGATGTTTCCTGCGATTCTGTTCACAGTGATTTGGGTAGTTCCTGCGAACAGCTAGCACACAAGGTTGATGCGACCCTCTTTAGACGTACCGGGTACGTCCCTTCGAAGGCTTGTGCGGGACCTGTGATTCTGCAGAAACATCCAAAACACATAGGTTCCAATGTTACAGTCCAAGCTGTTAAAAGGATTTGAAAGGCAAGTGCCCTATGAGTACAAATGGTCCTAATTATGTTTGGACGTTCCCGCAGCTGAGGCTACTTCTACATGCCCTATGAGTACATTTGCCACCCCCAGCTGGCACAGGACACAACTCCACCGGGTGATCACGACAGAGGGAGGGAGAGGAAAACAAGAACATACTCCAAATTGAGGCCTGCAAATTCAGCTGCTTTTGCCGTTTCCTGGGGCTCGAGTGTCCAATGTCGTTCAGCTTCAGTGCAGGTGTTGCAATCCTACCCTAAGAAGCCCAGCAAACGCCAGGTTTTCAGTTTACACTCCCTGAACTCATGGTTTCGTGGATGGCATGGCCGCACAAGGCCCACGCATGGCCCTGAAAACTCGGCTGACCATGAAATCCTCATACCAAGCAGGTGGTGTTTACTCCACAAAAACCTGATGTTCAGGGGGTGAGGGCGCCATTCGTCCAGGACTTTTGGGCGATCAATTTGGGTGGAAGGCTTCAAGGATTGCGCACCCAACAAGTGAGGAAGACGCAGGGAGAGAATCAGAAGGACCGCTTCCGCTTTGCAGTGGATTGTAGAATTTTTCCGTGGTTGATGGTCTCATCAGTTTGCGGTTGATTGTGGACATTTGTAGTGCTTCCATGAGTTGCCACTCAGAGCCAGCCCTTCTTTCGCTGCGAACATCTTGTTTTCCACTGGCGGCGTCGTCATCTGATGGCCTCCACTGTACAGTGACAAGGCCTTCATCCCTCAGAAGGCCCTGGGAGTCCAGTTGACGGCCAACAACAAAAACTCAGAAGGCCCTGGTGATCCTATCAGAACTCGCACGTTCCGTTTGCTATCTTTTACTCTTGGCGCTGCAAAGACCGCAAACACCTCTTTCGACGTGGACTTCTAGGGCCAGGAGCGGTGAAGGGAAGGACGTCTCTCGACGTCGCCGCAGACGTGGCACCCGCGCGGGTGGTGACGCAGGCACCTGGAGCTGAAAAGGAGGGACGGCGCGGGTTGTGACGCGAACATCTGAGGTTGATGAAAGACTAGGACTAGGAGCTGAGCTATACCCAAGAAACGTGGATAAGCTTCAACGTTTAAATACCTTTGTTTGGGGCAGTGGCAGGAAGAAGGTGAACATAGGTGAACCATGATTTCCCAGGGAAGCTGAAGGAGCCAGTTGGGAGAACACTATCCTGTCACAAGTTCATGGCGCAGTTCCCTCCCAGTTGGCGTCAGACCGCAGGTCTTACCGGTGACGAGTGGCGTTCGCATGGCCTTGACCGCTGCATTTACCTGCAGTCGTGAGAAGGCTTTGAGCATCGAGGCAGGGCTGGTGCGGTGGACAATGGTAAGTTGGATGATGTTCCATTCCAATTCCATGATGTGTTCGATTATATGTTGCAAATACCTGATCGCCGGCTGGGAATTGGCAGAGCTATGCCGCTCAGCAACTATGCCGCCTTTTGGGAATGCTTTAGGTCCTTTGCACCGAGTGGTTCGCACATCACGTAGCCCTGACAGCAAGCCTACAATAGCCCACTGCAAGGGTGTCATTTTTTTTCAGGTAGGTGTCGAATCACTCTATGACTCTTGGAAAGCGGATACGTACCACATGACACTCATGTGAGCATCTCACTAGTTTCTGTAGAAGATTGTGGAAGTAGCTTGTCAGAGCACGAGAGAATTACGATCGATTGTTGAATCATATGCACTTGCCCGAGTTTATTCGAGCACCTCGCTTTCAATGGTTTGCAATGTTTGTGTCAGGCAGGTCAATTGTGTCATTGTTTTATTCACCGCACCCATCTATTTGAACTGTAAACCCTAAACCATCCATCCATTCCGTTCTATCCCATTCCATGTTGAATCCTCCATCCATTTTGACCCGGCTCCGTCCACACCGGATGCGGTGCACTGCCGGTTCCGCCCGGCGCGGTCACGCGAGGCCTTCCCAAAGCCAGGGCTCGTGGAGTGAGAAAAAGAGGCGGCCGTTGTGGAAACGTCGCGTCGACCACCGGATTCAATGGAGCGACTCCCTCAGCTGGTAGCAGAGGAACATGTGATATTTCCATATATTTCCCAGACACTTCCATTGGGGTGGTTGAATCGGGGTCAATGTAGGCATATGTGCAATGCATGGAGTGTTTGGGTTTGTTTTAAAAACTTTTGGAGTTAATTTGTCCAGGTCTAGTTTTCGCCAGTGATTAATGTGTGCCTTTTATTAATAACCCCCCCCCCCTTTGATCAAGTGCGGGCCCCAAATAATGTGATTTCCAATAAAAATCCTAGAAAATCTTGATTTGAATTAGGCATGAAAGGAGAGGAAAGGAGATTGAAGGAAAGGAAAAGAAATGAAAGGAAAGGAAAGGACATTGAAAGGACAATGAAAGGAAAGGAAAGGAAATCGAAAGGACAATGAAAGGAAATTGAAAGGACAATGAAAGGAAAGGAAAAGACATGAAAGGAACATGAAAAGAAAGGAAAGGAAATTGAAAGGACAATGAAAGGAAAGGAAAGGAAAGGAAACCTAAAGGACTTGTAAAGGAAACCACAAAAAGAACCAGCCAAGAAGTGTTTAATTAGTACTATTTGAGGTCTTTAGTAATTGAAGGTTTGGGCTGCTTGTGGGGGGGTGGGCTTTGTGGGTTGATTTCAGGTTGGAAATTGCAATGCCCAAATAAGCATGTTTTAAAGGAACATGCAGCAGCCAAATCAGAAATCCAGAAAGGTTGCCTTTCAATAAAGCTAAAGCTTTTCAACCAAAAGGAAACCTAAAAGACTTGTAAAGGAAACCACCAAAAGAACCAGTCAAAAAGTGTCTAGTACTATTTGAGGTCTTGAGTAATTGAAGGTTTGGGCTGCTTGTGGGGGGGTGGTCTTTGTGGTTGATTTCAGGTTGCAAATTGCAATGCCCAAATAAGCAAATTTAAAAGAAACATGCAGCAGCCAAATCAAAATTCCAGAGTAAAGGAAACCACAACATAATCAGGTTTTGGAATCAGCTGAAAGCTCAGAATCAGCTTGGATGAATCAAGGTCTGGAAGCAGCTGAAAATCAAGGTCCAGAAAACATTTAGTACTATTTGAGGGCCATTTAATATTGATTTTTGAAAAGATTTAGTACTATTCACGGGCCATTTAGTATTATGAGGTCAACATTAGGCGTGGCTGCACTTTGTTTCCCAATTCTTTCAAGCTGCTGCTTACGGTGGTCGACAACTGAGCAACAACTAAGGAATGGACGCGAATGGAGCCATTTATTTGGTTGTTTTGCTTCATCGTGTGCTGCATTTTCATGCGTTTTATGCGGCTCAGCTTGCAGACATCATGGCCCTGCTTAGCTGCTATCAGAGTAGCCCACATGTGCTCAGCGTCCACATGTCCACCTGGTTGGGCCGTGATGTATTTTGCACATGGACAGGGCCAATGGCTGGGCCAAGAGCGAACTAGAACATGCCAGCTTGTCATCGGAACCCATCACCTTCGAACCTGTCCTGAATTCTTCAAGGTTGCCTAGAGTGGTCGGAGCTACTGAGGCATCTATAGGGGAATGGCACAACATAAACAGAAGCATTTGCCATTTATGGTGGTCCCTGGACAGCAGGACCGTTTGGGGCAACTGTTCACCGAGCTGATGGCTTAGCATGGCGAGCCGCTCACGGGCTAAGGCGGAGCGGTGCAGGTGGTATATGTTTGCGGGGCTCACACCGCGAACAACCATAAACATCAACAAACCACATGGAACACGTGTTTTTCAAAGGAGAGTCATTTACTTTAAGGACTAAGACAACCCAAGACCGAATTGAGTCTTCCGAAGGCAAATGAATAGGGCCTCATCCGAACTTTGAATGAAAAAAAACACCCAACGTGGCTCAACGAGACATGTTGAACACGCGTGAAAAGCCTGGTTGGGATGAATGACTGACCTACATTAGGCCCTACATGCAGTCTAGAGCCATTTAGGGATATTTAGGGTCTTAGCATTCTAGACTGACTATATACATGATTCTGAATGCCAGGCTCCATCTCTAAGTGTTCTAGAGCCATTTAAGGCCTTAGACTCCGAGCAATCCTACTTTCATTTCCCTTTGAGTGAAAGATTGCGAGCTCTCCGAATGAAACTAGAGTAGTGAAATCATTGTGAACAATGTTTGACAGATGAATGTTTGGAATCTGAACACAAATACAGGGGTTCGGTTAGTAAGGGATCATGATGTGTCGCATCCCTTGGGACGCCTTTTCGGCTGCCTTGGACTCCAGGGCACAGCGAAGGAGGCTGCACCGAAGGAGGCAGACAGTTGGTGACATTTGTCAGCAGCTAGCAGCTACAGTTGTTGGGTGAAAAGAGATCCCCCAAGACTGCAGCTTGAAACCAGGCTGCCGATGTCTCCCTATTTGATAGTCCAATCCTGCAAGTGTTTGCGTTGAACGTGTAGGAGCTGGGTTGAACGATTGCTCCCGGAGGGTGTGCCAGTGTGAGTGCGCCACTAATGTCAAGAGCTTAAGTTAAGCCTTGAGTTGCCGTTCTGCTTGTCTTGTTTTGTCTTTGAGATTTGACCCAAAGACCCGAGGGGGCCTAGACATGTGGAACATCGCCCATGGCGGGTTCATTCCGCGCCAGTAGGACTCCCTTGGGATCCCCTCGAGAGGCCTGTGAGACCGTGGGAGTCGTGTGCGACCGAGAGCGAGGCCTCCATTCCGCTCGAGCGGCGACCGGGACCAGGTCTTCGATGCGGGACGTTTTGGCCGTTGGCTACGCTTGCTGCGGCCCAGCTGAAGCGACGAGGGCAGGGCGGGTTCCCGCAGGGCAGGCTGCCTGTGGAGTAGCCTGTCAGTTACTCCATACTAAACGTATAGCAGAAACTTCTGCCCATTATGAGTATGCAGGTCCTCTTAGTCATGGGTGCAATGCTCAACTATCCATCCACTGGTTCCAGGAACTCCCGTAGTCCTCGATTGGGTCTGAGGCTCGTGGCTTTCTACAATGACGATGAGGCGGCGGTCGCTGACCTCCTGTGGGGAGTCCCGATCGCACGTGGATGCAGTCGTCACAAACCCAGGCAGGCAGGGGGGTTCGAAGGAAAAGCTTCTGCGAAGTCCCAAATCACATCCCCAAACCAGTCGTCACAATTGTTGGGCATGTTACAGACCAAAGACCATGCTTAATGTTTCTTTGATCCACCGCAACAGTTGTCATAATAGCTGCTATACTGTGTGCTGCGCGTCATGAGACACACGGGATCACATGGGTATTGCTTTGGATAGGTGATGGGTGCTAGGTGGGTGATCTTGCATGCTTTGTGATGCCGTGCGTACGACCTTTAGAATTCGCAAAAATCAATAAAAATCAAACATGATGCTAAGAAGATGTCCAGAGAGAGACACCTGACCTGAAGCAGACCTGTGACAAGCAGAAATCCGGGTCAGAGCATTTATTCTGAGGAATTGAGGAATTACCGGTTCTTGGAATGTATACTATTGAAAACCTATATGAAGAGGTTTCACGATCCAAATGCCAGGGAGGTCATGGATTGAGAGTCTGCAATGAGTCTGCAGTCTTTGCCTGGTTTGGATTTGAGGGTGTCGAACGACACCGGCTGGACTGTTGGACCCTTCAGTCCCTTCAGAGACAGTCGATGGATCGATTCAACATGTGCAGTGTCGTCAAAAACATGGAATCCATGTAGGCTTGCACTGGAATGAACCGAGCCATTGAGCCATTGAGCCTCAATGCGGCCTGTAAACAGTCGCTTTCCGGAGTCCCGGATCCCACACGACTCCAAAGCTGACCCAGAAGTGGGGAAGATCCCAAGAAAATAGGACTTTGAAGTGCTTTAGTAGAGGGCACATGATGCTGCAAGGGTTGCTAAAAGCTCCACTGAATGGCCCTACTCACTCCTGAAACAGGAGCTGGAGGTGCCATAGACCAGCAGCTTGAGGGTTCACATACGAAGACCCCCCCCGTCACGGTCTGCGAAAATGGCAAGACAGCTTCTTTTGGGAGATTCCGGCGCATATTAGGAAAGTATACCAGGAGTCACAAAGGGGTGGTGTTTAGTCCCTAAGTGAGTGAGGAAACTAGATTTTTTCCGCTCCCTTGAAACAAACATCAGCACAATCTCAGATCAGCTCACCTTAGAAACTGAGCGAGCGAAAAGAACAAGTCTTTATATCATCTTATTCGCACCCATTCCCTCGTCATGTCCTGGAACTGGCGCTGGTCCTACAGCTCCTGGGGATCTGATTGGACCGCAACGGCTGGAACGCACGAACGCTACGGCTGGTGGACGCCGGAGACACCAGCTGACCGGCCACCGGAGGCTGAAGCCTCCCAGGTGGAGGCGCCCAGCGTGCCGCGCGCGGGTGGGGAGAGGGAGCGGAAGGACCTGGCGATGCAGGAGCCCTACGCGGAGGAGCTGCGGCAATGGCTGCGGAGCATCGACGCGTCGCTGGAGGATCGATACTTTCCGATCCTGGAGGACTGGAGGAGTGAGGTTTTTCCGCCCTCTTCCAGTGGTGTGTTTGGGGGAAGGCGGTGGGGGTCTTCAAGGGTGTGATGTAGCCTTTGAAGGTTTAATTACGGTAGGTATATATACAGTATTATATACAGTATTTTATTACAATAATTTAAAAAATTAAGAAATATACATCTAAAATCTGTTGGAACATGTTTGTGGGAGTCATGGAGAACTGTGGGTGTCGTTTGTGAATGCCAGGCCGCAAATTGTGATGAAACCTTATCGCAATGACAGCAAGTCCTCAGACCCTTGCCAGGACGGTGGTTTGATAATGTGCCCTATATAGTCCTATATAAGTTCCTATGCATAACAGTATATAACTGTGGAAGTCAGAAACACATAGCGCAGCAACATGATGCTCATTGCTTGAGCTTCTGCCAGGAGCACTATGATACCCTGAGCCAAATCAAACGCGTGTACCTCTTCCACGACGAATCCGGACCTCACTTGGATGCTCAGTTCTTCGAGGACAATCACATCGATCGACCTCACCAGCAACTCTTCCGCGCTGCTCTCGAGCGCGGACTGAGCCGTCTCGACCGAGCCGTCTCCGCCGTCTCAGCGACGTCGGAACTGCCGGAAAAGGAAGGCCCTGCGACGGCGGGCGACGCGGCCAACGCGGGAAGTGCGGCAATGGACGCAGCAACTGAAGCTGCGAGCGATGCATGGAAGAAGGAGTGGAGTAAGGAGGACTGGTGGCGGTGGAATAATTGGAGCCCTGGATGGAACACCTGGAGCTCCGGATGGAACACCTGGAGCTCCGGATGGAACAGCTGGTGATCCAAAGCGCGGGAATCGCCTAGCGATCGTGAGCGAGTGCGGCTGACCTGCGGTTGGTTCACAAAAAGCGGGTGTGAGACGGTTGCAAGCCTGAGGGGAAACCAATGATACATATGGAGAGAGAGAGAGAGAGATACCCAGAACTTCCAATAAGTCGTTTGCTTACCGCACCGCAAAATCAACATCGACCACCACCATAGAGGTATTGTCAGAGATGATCACTATATATATTCTATTATATATATTCTATGTTGACCACTGGCTTTGGACTGTGCTTTGGGTTGCATTGGTTGGTCCAAAATTTGGAGGGCTCAGAGGCGTGGAGTCAAGGAGCTCTTTGCCGGTTGCGTGGTCCACGGCATGATCTCAGGAACTCGTTCATGTCCAGCATGGATCCAACCCTTTTCGAGTCTCTAACGGGCAGTGCTTGCGGTATCTGGCGGTGATGGCACGTTTTTCTCCGAACGTCTTCGATTGGTCCAGCAACCAATGCCAGTGGATGACACCAATGCCGGTGACGGAAGAAGGCAATGGCCATGTTTATCCATGTTTCCATATATATGTCAAAACACGGGGTTGGATCCTACCAACACAAAAGGGCACGCTGACGCCTTTTTTCTCGCCTGAGCAAAGCGGTCCCTGCGAACGATCCAATGCCGAACAAGCGAATCATGCTGGGCGCATCAACACTGACTATATTTTCTATGGTCGTTGTGCAGTGAAGATGGTTTCCACATCAGCATCTTATGTCGCTGACAGCTTCAAGTGACATGGACTCACTTGAACGACCGGCGCACTTCAGTGCCGGGAATCAGGCAACCCATCTTTTCACCTGGTCTGGAGCTCTCGGCTTCAAAGCGATGGATGTAGGCAATCAAATCCTTTAGCTCTCCGCACGAGGATCCAAGGCGAGGCCGGCACCACTTGACATAGCTGCGAGCTTCATCTTCTTCCGATTCAATCAAATCACGGTAGCACCAGTTTCGGGACTTGTACTTGCCGAAGGAGATCTTGGTATTGCCCCACTGCTTGGTGGACACAATGCCAGGTGGCAATGGAACATCTGACATAAGCTCTGGTGTCGTGGACGGAAACGGGGTTTCGTCGCTCTTGGCAGCATAAGTCGAGGGGCCCTTGACATCATACTCCTGCTCTGGCACCTGCATGGTCTTTCGACCGGACTTGGTGTTCATGGGGTATTGACCCTGATCACTTTGCCTCTTAGAGGCATCACTCATAGTGCCAATGAGCTCAAAGTCGTCTTCGACCCAGCCGAGATCTGTCAACGGATTCACTCCGTTGCGTGAAGCCTTGTGCAGCAAAGCTCTCAGCTGCTCATTGTCTTTTTGACTCCAGGCCATGACGTCGGCACGAATAGGCGTGATGGGATATGCGGCTTGATTCCTTCAAAGCTTGCTCAAAAACCATGACAATAATCAACTATCACCTTAAAGTTCATCACAGCAGGACTGTCAAACTGTACACGGCTTGCAATCTTGGTCTCGAACAACACATATGAATGCCCCCTCAAACTGCTTTGGCAGTACATGCATTGCAAAGTTGTTACTTCACTCAAGACCTAAAAATCCTATCGAATTCGATCATCGGCGAGCTCCTGGAAAGGCATCCCTTTTTCCTTCGAGAGAGCTTGATTTCTTCTTTGAACACGCAACTCTTTTTCAGCAGCCTGTTGAGCCAACACATGTTGTTCAGGGGAAATTTGGTAGCTGGCACCACGCATGCAGGCTCTGAGAAGGTCTATGGGATCCATTTTGTCCTTTGTGAGGGCATCAGCTAGCATACGATTTGTGGGGATCCATCGTATAGATGACTTTGTTGCTTTGATTGACTCTCGAATGATTACTATGTCTATGCTAGTCCGACGATCATCTACTGCGGTGGGTGAGGAAGGACTGATGAGATGATCATACAATGATTTGCAATCAGTTGTGAGAATTGGTGGTCGTTCATGCAGTCTTTGACGGCTCAACCTGGGCTCAAGCTGACCATCGAGAGCTTCACTAAGGATCAGACTGACCCACTCAACAGTTCCTGAGGCGGTAGCCAATGCTTGGCTTTCGCCAGCTAACGTCGAGCTCACTGCGCGAGGCAACTTGTAGCTTTTCCAAGCTAGTGGAGTCCAAGGGGAGATGTCACCTTTATCTAAACCTTGGTCTACGAAGGCTAAGATATAGCCTGCCTGTGTGTGAGTCCCAACGTTCGCAAAAGCAGCGTCACTATGACAGCAGATTCGAAGCCTTTCAGGCGGAATGGCACGAAACTGAATCTTTAGGTCCCGGTGCTGCTTCGCTCTTCGGATTGCATTGTTTGCATCCCTCAGGTGTTTGATGCATGGATGAGGAAACACTTGCTGAGAGAAACTTGTTTGTACGGCCAGGTCTGGACGGGACTGGGACGAGATCCAGTTAAGGCTTCCATTGATGGCTCGGAGAACTCGGATCTGCGAGTCGGGCAAAAGCTGCTCATTATCTACTCCCTTGGCCACGTGAGCCGGACGAAGATTTTCAGCAAAATTCTTCTGTGACATTGAGATCTCTTTGGATTTGGGGTCTTGCACATAAAAGGCGCCACAAAATTCACCTGATTGAACTCTCCATTTGCGATAGGGAAATCTTTGTTTCAGTTGGTGAACAGTATCTTCAAACAGCTGGCCTTGGCCGCCTAGAGCTGTGTCGTCTACGTGCACACCCATGATGCCTACAAGTTTATTGGCTTGGCGCAAATAATACAGGCAGGGGTCGAACAGCGAACGTTCCCAGCCGAATGAACATGCGGCTTCGTCGAACGTACGATGCCATGCGGACGGAGCGTCGTTCTGTCCGTAGACGTTTCCAACAATCTCCAGAACAGCATCATCTTCGATCGACGGAATACCACCTGCTGGCATGCGGGCGTAGAGTGGCCGAAAACGATCAGGCAGGGGCCCTGCCTCTAGGAATGCTCCTTTTATATCCCCTAACTGCAAATCCCAACCACAAGAGGAAATCACCTGCATAAGTATCATTCGTCCTATTTGACTCAATGTGGGACTTTGAAGCAACCCTTCGTGAAGCTTGGTGTCCAAATCTGGGTCCAGGTGCCCCTGCAGGCACCAGCGGCTCTTCACACGAAAGGTGTTCGGATCTTCGGGATCAAAATGAAGATTCTCTTCCAAGGGCTTGCGAACGATGACAAATCGACTACCCATGAAGCGATCGGGATGATGAGTCTTAATCCATGCTGCTTTCTTTCCAGTATGAACTCTGATGGCACCCTTTTCCATGAGAGTGGTCCATTCTACCAGTTTAGACTCGTCCACCGCCTGTTGCAAGAGCGGAGGGTTCCCTGTCGAAGGAATTTCTTTTCCGGCTCGCTTTTGGAGGTAGGCAGCAATGAGCACTTCAACATCTTTGGACTTGTCCCAAAGTTGACATAGTTGATTACAATCCTGAACTGACAAGACCTCTATCGACAGTTGATCGTCCGAAGCGAGTCGGGCCCTAGTCGTTGGAGGTTCGGTTGAGTCAGTCGTCTCGGGGTAATCGCGCTTGATCCCAGAGGCACTACTTGAACCGGAAGAAGTTGTCACCTGTTGATCGATGAGTTGTGGAACAATTTCACGCATGATTTCAACGAAGTCCTCATGTCTAGTCATTGGAGGACGGTAGAGGGCTGCTTCTCCTGATTTCTCATGAACCCGATGCTTGGATCGAATGAGGCCATAGCTCGCTTGGCTGGGCATCGGCGACTTGTCAATGACTTCTGGCATTGCAGTATCCGGTTCAGCATTAGAGGCTTCAGCAGTCATGGGAACATCATGGTCAACGTTTGGGCTAGGAGTTGACTGTTCACCTGTGGGAGCAATCTGAGGAATTTCTTGTGCAGCTGGAGCGTCGGAGGCTGTCGTTTCAGCTCTCTGTTCACCCTGATCATCTGGTTGCAGTGTTGGATAGTGACCAGGAACCAAATCGATGAAATTCTTACTGCGGAAGGTGCCACCCATGATCATGTCCTTGATGCCTAGAAGTTCTGTTTCAGGGGTTTCGACTGTTGCTCGTTCTTCGGAAGTTGCCAACCTCAGTTGTTCAGGTGCCACTCGAAAGATTTGTTTTCGATGTGCAATGATGAGGTTTCGACCGACATTCCCAATGACCACGGCGGTGCCATACCATTGACCACCTTGGATCACACCTTCCCCGGATTGAAACTTCTGTTGCCGCCAATAGGCAACCAGAGTACCTGCAGGAAAGTTCAACACGGCACGGGGTCGAGCTGCTAATGCCCGACGCAGTGATTGGCTGTCTTGCATTTCTATCACTGCTCTTCGTGCTGACGTGCGAATGGATTGCGCTCGAGCTACACACTCATCGGACAGTCCAGCGGTGGCAGGAACAACACTCAGCGGTTCATCCATAAGGTCGGAAGGCACCCTTGGGTTACGACCGAAAACATGTTGCGTCGGAGTGTAACCATAGTTCTGAATCATGGAGTTCTTCACATGAGCATGCACCACACATTCTTGCCATGTTTCACGGTCGATTGGACAATGTTCTGTGATGATCTTGGTTAACACACGAGCGAACCAACCACCATGGTTTTCCGTTTTCCCGAGTTGCCAATGAGCTTCGGCCGGAATCACTCGAACTTCGGTTCCTGACAAGACAAGAGTATTCTGTAAAGCTTCTCCCATGTTGGTCTGAGCTGGGTCTAGAACAACTACTTGAGGTGGTCCAAAAACACGAATCCAGTTCTCCAAAAACAGCTTGCGCAAAATAGCGGTTGTTTCTGGTTCATGAAAAGGTAGAACCATTTGATAGCTGCTTCCATGACAAACAATGTTAAGGGCACGAATCTTTTGGTTGGGTTTCCAACCTGGCAAGTATTTAACATCCATGCCGATGGTGTGATTGAACTCGGACACACGACTGGTCTTTGCCGGCAAGGCGACATGTGGTCTGATGTGTGTCTTGCACTGCTCACATTCATATTTACGAGATAGCGCAATGGCTCTTTCACTGGCATGGGCATGCTTCAAAATTCGGACCAGATCATGACTAGGGGGATGACCCAGATTGCGATGTAGTCTATCTAGTACTTTCATCACTTGTTCATCGGATGCTTCTTCAGCTTCTAGGTCTTGTTTTGCCATCAGAACCTCATGTCTCTGGGCATTCGTGCCTACTTCGCATTCCACCAGGCTGGTGGCTTCGTACTGTTGAAACGTGGGGACGGTCTGCAGTACGGCTTGCACGAACTGAGGAGTGTATTGTCCTGCAAAGACACTAACGGACCCCACGCCAGGAGCCGAGCCAGCAATGATCTGGTGACAGGCATGCCGTGGATGGTTTGCTCCTGGACACTTCTTACCTAAACAGGTCATGTCAGCATGTGAAACTAAGAGGTTGGTACTCTTACGAATCAATTGTTTGGAACCAGGGAGATGCAAACCATATCGACACATGTGACAGGTGATCAGCTCATGCTCTCTCGGCACAGTGCTTGGACTTCAGGATAGGTCCAGTCTGGATCCTTTGGGGTGCTCAAACAAGGCTCGTTTGCCTGCTTGTACTTGTTGACGAAACAGCTGGCAGCAGAATCGAATGAACAATCGGCTTTGAGCCAGCTTGGTGGCCACTTCCTGAGGGTCCATATATGCCACATTCAAATTGAACCATCCTCCCTCATTGGTACATGGAGGGCACAAGATCAGGAGTTCCGGCGGAGACAGCCGGAGTTCTTCTTTGACCTGTTGGCGAGTGATGGCTTTGCGGAAATCAAACCCAGTTTTGAGGTCGTACGAACGTGTGGAAAAACCTAGTGACTCAGCATGTGGGGCGAACCTTGGCGGTGAAAACACCTCAGCAACCATGAAGGGTTTCCCATCTACCGGTGAGATCCCTTGAGATGGGCACGGAGCACATGCACAACACTCGAACTGCCTCAGCTGATGAGGAGGAATGACGTCAACAGGGAGCATCTGTTCCTGTGGCACAAAGCGGAATTCGGTGCGGACGGTCAACACTTCGCTAAACAAGCACATGACGGTAAGTGCTCTTTCCTTGTTGTGGGTTGATCTGCTCATCAAACAAACACTTGCCGGTGGATGCATCAGTGACAATCCGTCTACGAACTGAACTCCACAGAGGTCCTTGCTTACCTAAACCTGGCACGTGTGATACGGCATGATCAAAACGACACCAACTTGCTAGCTCGTCCGTGCCTGCGGCCGATGTGGAACTTGATGACAATTCAGGATCGTTGGACGGCTGAGCAGGGTTAGGAGTGTCACACTCCTGTGTGCTAGATGGCTGCGTGATCATGACTTCGGCAAATGGCTGCAAAGCGGAGTCATCGGGCTGTCCTAGCAAGTCAACAGTGTACTGACCAGCTTGATTGGTCAGCAGTGGTATCTTGACCTGATCGTCAAACAGCTGCAGCTCATTGTCAGCGAAGTTGATCACTGCCTTCAATGACTTCAAAGCATTCCGTGAGACCAGAAGGGGCGCCTGGCCCTTGACGATGGCAACTTTGATTGTGCCTGCTCGGCCGCCTAGCCGAACAGGAACTCGTACTGCCAACTCAGAGGTCTCTTGATGGCCGTTTCCATACTTAAAATGATTTGTCTCCGTGAAGGGGACAGGAAGTTCCCATCCGCGACCCGTCCAAAGGGCCTCAAACTCCTTCAGGGTGTCAGCTCCAATGATAGATTTGCCGCATCCGGAATCCAATACCCCACAGCCAGGAGAGCTGACCAGGAGCATTTCTGTACTGGAAGCGACGGGTTCAGATGGTGCCGTCACCGCATTTGCACGCTTGTTCAACAACCACTGCAATGACAACCATGATGATGAAGGAGGTGTCACAATGCTCACTGTAGCAATGAACTCTTCAACCATTGCCACACCGTTCTCGGGCGTTCGGTATTGTGATGCCGAGGACGGTGCTGAACTGTTCTTGTGACCTTTGCCTGAGCCCTTTGCAGATCTACATTCTCTGGCCCAGTGGCCGATTTGGCCACACTTGTTACACTTCGTTCTGCGCTTCATCTCCTCGATCTCGACCTTGAAGCTTCTCTTCATGTCACCAGCTTGGGTAAACTTGCGAGCTCGTTGAAGCTTAGTCATCTCCTTGCGGCGTTCGCGCCATGAGACAGCTAAGGCCTCAGCCACATCAGGTTCCTCAAAGGCCTCATCCGGTGTCTCGCCAACCTGATGCTCTGCTAAAAACTGCTCGAGTTCTGACAGTTCTGGATCCACTTCGTCGGCCTCGAAAGACAGCTCGGGACTAATAGAGTCTTCCTCGATCAAGGCCACGCTGTTGGCATGTCGCTTGCTGACCACGAACTCAGGGTATACCGAACGCATGGCTTTGCCAATATCTTCACGTTTCAATGAACCCATAGAGCGGGACAAAACGACAGCCTTCTGTTCAGCGCTGAGTCCAGACCGGTGCAAAATGAGCCAGCCTCGTGCTTCTTCTGGGAATTTGACTTGTACTTTGCGATCGGCCGGTCGAAAAGCTCGGTGGCACGAGACACCCAAGTCTTGAGTGACTCTCCCTCAACAGCCCTCATCTGAAACACTTCTTGCAGTATCTCGGACATCTCATCCGATTGGTCACGTTGCGGAAACCGTTGATCCAGCAAGTCGAACAAGGCCTTCTCGCCGTTGGTCTTCTGGTACACTGCAGGGTCAAGGTGTTCAATGCATTCCAGTGCTTTTCCGGACAGCAGCGTGTACACATAGGCGCCTTTGGCGTTCTCAGGCACCTTGTCACCCAACGTCAGGAGTTTGTTGGTGACCCACGTTCGCCACCTTTTGTACTCCTTGGGATCTTCAGCATCACCGCTGAAGTACTTCAGACCTTGAGAGTCCGAAGCGGAGGAAACAGCCATGGCATGAATGCTGGGCGCAAATCCAGCTGGGTCCTACCAGCGGGAGCCCCGGTGTTTCACACCGAGGCTCCGCTACCAATGTCAAAACACGGGGTTGGATCCTACCAACACAAAAGGGCACGCTGACGCCTTTTCTCGCCTGAGCAAAGCGGTCCCTGCGAACGATCCAATGCCGAACAAGCGAATCATGCTGGGCGCATCAACATATATATATATATATATAATATGGATATCTATGGATGCTTCTTCTTCATAGACCCCGAAAACTAACATAGACCCTGACAATGGCCCCCTGGAAGAGTGTTTTCCTCTACCAGCCAGTGGTTTTCAGGGTCCATGTTAGTCTTCGAGGGTGTATTTATATCTATATTTATTATACCCATCAAATCCTTAGCAGCCACCCTGGTGAGAGACGGAGAGTCACTGGAAGGGCGCCGGGTGGCCGCTTAATGTTGCGAACAGATGTATGCTTGGGCTGGCCGCTCGCTTAAGCCAAACGGATCCAACTTGCCTAACTCTTGGAGAGGGCGATGGAGAGAGAGAGAGACCTACAGAGGTAGCCAGTGACCGTAAATAGGACCCGTATCCAGGGGTACCGAACTAGGATAGTCGAACGGTCGGGTTCTTCAACCGCTGGGAGAGAGAGAGAGAGAGAGATGTTTTGAAAAGGAATGTTTTGATGGATCTGGAAGCTGTTGGCTCAAGATCGATCCTTCAACGCCCAGAGCCATGTCAGGCAGGGACTGCAGGACTGGACTGCAGAAGCGGCACCACGGGTACCACGGGTAGTCAGGCGGACAGGTCAGGTTGGGGGATTCTGGAATCCTGCTTTAAAGATGGTCACATTACTTGAGCACTGCAGCACGGCACACTAGAAGGGCAAGAAGTGCTGAATGCAATCTAGAAGATACAAATTAAGTGCTCAGCTCATCTCAGCTCCCTAATTTGGCTGCAAGCTTGGCTTGTTGAGTGTTTGATAATGATAATATGAGGTTTTTCCGCTGATTCCATGGGTTTGCTGCTTTTGTATGTCTTGCTTTCATAGCCTTCAGGCGGCTATACCAATGGCCATGCCCCCGCCGGGCGCCGTTGCTGGGCTAAGACGAGAAGCCACCCACGGCTTAGCACTGTTGGCATTCCGGAAGTTCTCTGCCGGAAGGCTGACCCTCCAATGTGAAACCATTTCCTAGCGATCCAGTCGTACCGAACCTCAGGTACGGTGATGTGTTCGACACTGTTATGTAGGTGTGGAGGGTCCAAGTACCTTCTGAGAAGGTACTTGGATCCCTAGGGATTGATTTGGACTAAGGTGATTTCCCCCTTCTTAGATCCCCTTCTTAGATCTTCTTAGAGATTTGTTGACTACTCAGTCACCATAAGCCAGATGATTTTGCCACGATGTGCGACAATCCCATCTCCATCCAACTTCTTGTGATGGCGCAGCAGCACGCCCTGCAGCACCAAGCTGACAGCCATGTGTCCGCATGTCTTGGGAAGTGGTGAGCAACCTTCAAGGGAAGAAGTTGTTTCTTTCAAACATCGTTGTGACCCACCCCGGCACCCCACCCCAACAGGGTACGGTTCCAGGGGTTAGTGCTTAAGCCTTTGGTTTCTTGCCGGTGGTGATCCTGAAGAGGCGAGCTGGTTCCGCTCTTGGTCCACGGTCCCACGGTCCCACGATCCCAAGGCGACCAAAAGGCCGCTTTAAAGGAACCGTTCGCAGCAGAAACATCCAAACTCTTGGGTGGTCAGTGGTTGGAGACGGAGTGTTTCGAAACGCAGGAGAAACGCACGAGAAATCGACTGTCACTGAGGCGAATATGAGCACCCCATCGCGATCTTGGGTGGTGGCATGGGTGGCCTCATGACCGGCTTGGACTTCCTGAGGTTGCGGTTCGTGTGGCGTCTGGGCGGTTGGCGCGGTGGTGGTGGTCGATTTCTGGGAGGAAAGACAGTTGGGGGGGAAGGAGCGACAGTAGGGGGGGAAGGAAAGTCATGAAACAGTTTGAAGATGTTTGAAGACACTCGGAAAGTGACAAGATTGGAGCTGGAAATCGACCAGCTTGGACATGGTTTCTTTTCAAACAGCTGGTTAACGGTTCTAGGTTTAGGTTCCCAGCGCACTGTAGTGATGTTGAATCATCTTGCTCTAACACATGTTAACCCTCAAATAATTTGGGTTTCGGAAGTTGCTCGGACTTTGTCTTGCAGGTGGTGGGTTATATAGATGTTCAGATCAGAGGGTATAGATGCAAATCTGAATCCTTGTGCTTTATCCTTGGCCACTGAAGGTCTTTATAAACTATAGATCGATACTGTTTTATTTGGTTTTGGCCACCAGGCTTGCCACTCTTAAGGGCCCCCCTATCTCGCGAAGAGAGTGGTGGGAAAGCCCCTCTCAAGGAGGGGCCCTGCCGGAGATAAAGCTAGCCATTCCGTATGTCGTGAAGCATTCAAGATGGAAGCCTGGCATGGAAGCTGGAAGCACAGAGAAAATGCAACCACAACAAGGGACCCCCCCTTCTGGGAAGTAGCACTGGGGAGACTCACATCCCACCAACGAACAGAACGGTTCGCTATTGATGAACCACGAGTCCATGGTTTCTGGGGGCCTAGCTTTGGATCAACATGCTTGCTTTAGTTCCTCAATGTGATTCTTGTCAAAAGCCCTCAAAGCTAGGCCCAACACCGGGTGTGTGTCTTTTTTGCGCCTGCGGGAGGCACAAGCGTGAAAACTTTGTCATTTTGGAACGATGCTCGGCTTTTGAACATCTAGACCGTTGACCAATTCAGGAGGGTTGGACCGGCTGCCTTACATCATGGGGTGCACGATCCTGCCCCCCTAGGTTTTGGATGTTTCATCCAAAAACCACGGAAACTGTAAAACAGTGTTTTTGCACATGTTCTGCACAAAAAAATCTCTCAGGAGCACCTGTCAAATTGCCATATGCTTTTCAGCAGCCCCACCTCGGCACTCAGTCCCACCTCAGAAGGCGTCATGACGCGTCGAGATCTCGGTCCGGGCCCGCCAATCGGACAGGGAACTACATCGGCCAAGAAATCCATCTCAAAACCACCCAAAAGCCACCCAAGGGGCCAAAGAAATGCACAGATTCTAAATATGTAGACGCGCTTTTTCAGCAAACACCTGTTTAAAAACCTGAAGAGTCTTTACACCTCACTCGAGGGGGAAGTATGAATCCACGAGTCTACAGTCCGATGGCCTTCCTGGCCCAAGCCCACGACCGCCTGGCCACCCGCTTCGGCGGCCACGAGGCGTCGAGTCCTGGGGCGGAACCACCTGGCGCGACGTGGCCAACGAGACCACGAAGCTGCAAACCGAGAAGGCGACCGCCCGGACGGTGGCGTTGGACGCATCCAAGCGTCCAAGCGACGTGGCGTTCTACGTATAGACACGGCACGGACGGCACGGTGTGCATGCGCGGCATAAAGGCCTGGGTGAACACCGTGGCGTGCCGTAGGTTGATCGTGGCAGGCGATCAGGATTTGTGGTGTGGGAAGTGCACTGAGAGCGGCGACGAGCGGCTGCACCTGCAAGCTTGGACCTGACGGTAGGGACGTATAGGGTCAAGGGAGGCAGGGGTAAAATCGGAATGATTTCAACACTGTGTTGACTGACTTTACAGCTATCGCTAGCCGAACAAATAGCGAAGAACTGGGGCTTGATGAGGGTGATGTTGGGAGGATATGAGGAGACCTTCTAGTTTAAAGGTGTTCCAAAAGCATCACTTTTCCTGGATGTCTTCTGTGCCAGGGCACCTATGTGCCGGAATATTTGGACCCCCAGGCGCACGCGCCAGAGGCGGGTGCGGCGGGTTGCGACAGGGGGAGGCAGGATGGAGCCCAAGAGGATCCCTTGCCACCAGGAAACAACAGGATTCACCAGTCTTGGTGTGGTTTGTGACTTGTGACAGAATCCCCGCCCCTTTCTCCACAGTGTGTATGATGCCTGACTGTCGCAGTTTGTTGTATCGGGATCCAACGAATTCGTTCGGAAAGGGGTGGCTTGACACAAGCATGGTGGCGGGCAGAGAGCTGACCAGGAGTCTTGATGGCACCTTTGCTACCCTTTGCTCCAGGGTTTTTCAGTGAAAGGTTCACCACCAACCCCCTGTCACTGTTGTTTCCCTAGGGCTCCAACTACCTCCTGGGAAGATGGTTATGGTGGGTTTGGGGGGCCTAACCAGCTAACCTGACGGTATGGGCCAGGAGCCCTAGGGTTTGGTGCCATACCGTTGGTGCCATGTTGTAGTACTTTGCAGATCGATGCGTTGACCAAAAGACAGGGGGGAGGGGTTCTGTTCATAGCGCATCGTTCAGAACCTGTCACAAATCCCTTCAGTTGGGTGGTCCTCCCCGGTCCACAAGGAATCGCTTGACTTCCAGACATTTAAACCAAGGCCCATGGTGTCCCACCTTGGTCCTTGCTGACCTAATTGTCATTTTCCAGTGGGGAATAGGCACAGAACTGCACGCAAACACTAAGAGATGAAACATATATCTTGATGAAACAAGATGAAACGTGTCCAAGCACCTGGATTTTCTTTGAGAATCCCGCGAGAAAAATTGAGAAGCCCCAGGGCTCCAAGTACCTTCTGAGAAGGTATTTGGGGTGGGTTTGGAGGGTCCAAATACCTTTTGAGGAGGTACTTGGAGCCGTTGGGGAAGATCAAAGAACTCCCTGGGACTCTTGTAATCCCATGTCGACCCACTGAGAACCAAACGCCACATCCGCAAGACCGGGCACCGGGTCCATGCCTTGCCGACCGCGGCCTTCACCCGCCAGGAGATGAAAACTTGGCCCTCACGGGATTCCATTTTAGACCCTTGGCCGCCACGGGGCAACTGAATGCAACCGATGTGCCAAGCATTGTGGCACAATTAGCGCCACTGCGCTCGAAGAGATGTCGGGCAATACGAGCTTCATCATGGAAGGCTTCTTTTCGGGGCGTTCGAAGACGTGACGGGACGCCCCCAATACCTCCAGATCTGGGCGAACTGCACCTTTTTTTAGAGACGTTTGGGCTTGGCTAAAGTCGCATGGCTTGGTCCAAGGTGAGTGGGTATGGCCAGACGTCTGTGGTTGTTGACCGTTACTTTGTGTTCAGTTGGAGCAAGTCCCAGCTGGAGTGAGAGGGCACCAGCCAGGACTTCGGGGGCCAGAGGGCGACGAGGGCGATAGCGGGCGCTTGAGGAAGGTGGACGTCAAAACATATCAATGGCTCTTAAGGTTAGTACTCTTGCGGGTGCATCCGTACATCAGTGCATCAGTGTACCTGCGGGTGCCTCTTAACGGCTCTTAAGATGAAGCAATGCATGTTAGTGCAGCCTTCTGGATCCATGGCCGCCATATATGGCGGAGTCATAGAGGCTAGCTAACGGCTTGGATTTCTTGAAGGTTCTTGGATTCTTGGAGGCTCAAGCCGGACAGTGGCAGAACTAAGGGCCATGCCCTAAAAAAAAAGCAGCTCAACGGCAACCCACGTGCCTTACTCAACCCCTTTTGACAGCTGTTCACCTCGTTGACTCGGTGAACATCCACCGGCCTCGCCAAGGACATGTGCGTGGCCTGCGGTGAGAAGAACCTCGAGGAACATGCCAAGCTCCCTGGCCAGATCAGCTGGACCGGACTGGAGGGGCGATGACCGGGAGGACCGGGCGCTGGGAGGTTGGGTTTCACATGGTTTCACGGTGCTGCTTTTCCGGCCATGAGGTGCCATGAAGCAGGGTGACAACACCAAATCCAGGAGCAGAAACATATGAAACAACTGCTCAAACCCTGCCAGCTTGCCTTCTATCGACCCAACTCTGTTTGAAGTCATGGAAGGGAGTCGATGTTCATGACCATGCAGCTTGGCCAGAGCTGTGCCCCTGTGTAGTGTCAGTGCATTCGCATGCGTACGCTCCATCCGCATTGATTGGGCAGTTTGCTGGCAAAGGGACTCCACATGTGTGTATTGCTTGAACACACTTATTTAGTGACATTTAGTGTTCGACACATGCATTCATCGGATGTTCGCTATTCAATCAAAACACTTGACGTGTTGCTTGGTCGGAGCAGGGCGTTACGTCCTTCAGACTGGAATCTGCCATGGAGGGTGCGCGCTATCCGGACGGCGTGATGCTGAAGTCGGCTGAGAGGAGAATGAAGGCCCGGGCTTATGCAGCAACCAGTTGGCCGGCATCTTTCGTTGTTAGGGGGGGCTTATAACCTTAACCTTTGCAAAGGTATCCAAAGGCATCCAAAGGCCAAACAACACAAGAACAGACCTAAAAGAATGCAGTATGAACATGGATGTGGCATTGTCACTGTCACTGCGTTCTGAATGGTTGTGGCTTCCAGGTCCATGTGTTTTGTTTTTTTCAGAAGGACCAAGACCGGATGCTTACCCGACAAGAGTTGGACTACCTTCCAGATCCTTATACATGGTATTTAGCAGGTCAATTTTCTTCATGAACTACAGTGAGAAACCCACCATAAACCACCGTAGTAATGCGTTCCCCCCCGTCCCGTCCAGTTGGCCCATGGTTCGCCTCCGCTTCGGAGACGGCCAGCCGCCGTCTTCGGCGTCCGGGCGGTCGGAATAGGCCGAGCCGGAAGAGCTGATCAGTGTGAAAGAACTTCAGGAGACCCGCCAGCGTTCGGCACGTGAACTCGGCATCGTTCGGGTCGATGGGTTATAGCCTGTTTGGAGTCGATCGATCGAGGGGCGAGTCGACATCGAACGAGTCGACACGGTCGGACCCGTCCACCTGTTCGGGTCGACAGGGGCCGTAAAGACTGAAGAAGAGATCTCTTGGGCTGAAGAGATCTTTGAGCTCCAACAAACAACATCCCTCCATGAAGAAGAGATCCTCCATCCAACAAACATGGTTTACGTGGTACGTGGAACATGGCCCCAAAAAGAACACTGAACTCCTCTATGAATCGGCTGCATTCCATGTAATCCACTTTCATCCATCGATTGTTTCAGGGAGGGTATTTGTTTGGTGCTCCAGTCCACACCCTGCCACACCCTCTGGTTGTTGGGTCTTCGGGGTCTGCGGGTCGCAGGTCTCCCCAGGTCCTGGGTCCGGACTCCCCCAAGGGGAGGGGGTCAAAGCAATGGAACAAACCCATTTGGGCTCCTGTCCCACCTCCGTTTCGGTTCGGTGGGTGAGGTGTGGGTGGTTTTGGGGGTACCACCGAACCTGAGGAGTGAGGAGATGGGACAGGAGCCCTAGGGAAAAGTTTTGTTGACATTTGTTGACTCATACATACCTCCATAGAAAGAGGTTGTTGGACCGTCCAGGTACGGGAGAAGAGGTACAGGAAGTCGTCTTGACATATCTTGACACGTGTTGACTCCTCAAAACATAGAAGGGAAAGAAACTCACATAACATAGAAAGAGGTCGTTGGACCATCCAGTCCAGGTACCTTTTGTTGTTGAGGTTTTATGAATTGAGAGCCTACAATGAGAGTGATGGGGATGCTCTAATTACCATTAATTACCCATATGATCTATCCAATCCATACCTAGAATCCGCAGCATACCCATCACCAGATCAAACTCTGTTCAACCCTGGAAGCGGCTCCACTAGACTCCACTGGCCGGAACTCTCTGTCCACCCGGCGGTCTGCATGGAAGCCTGGTCATCGCAAGCGATTCCGGTGGAGAATTTGTCATGCTCCCGTTTTCTCGCATTTCCCAGACCATCCATGCCTGGAATAGTTACTTGCATGGATGGGTCATGAGTCATAAATAGATCTTGGAATAGAGAATCGAGATGAATATATAGATAATAGAGAACAGTGAACAGAACATATGTTAAGATGAGATGAAGTTTTGGTGAACATGGAGTAAATGTATGCAACTATCGGTCGAACTATTCTAGTGCAAGTCCCATGGATGGTCATGGCCATTGCTCCCGTGCTCCCGAACCGCGTGGAATCCATCAGGAGACCTTCTCACGGGAGCTTCAATGCTGGGCACAGCGTTTGCAGGCCGTCTCGCGATGTCTCCGACGGGCGGGGCGTTCGAGCTCAAAGGAAGGCGTGGGAGTGAAAAACCCAGACGTTCCATGTCTGTCATATATGCTTACATTGACCCCTCAAACCACCCCAACTGATCGGCATATATGGCAGTCCCATGGAGTGTTTGGGAAAGATTAAATGAATATAGTTCCGTCTTAGTTCCTACTCGTGGGTGTTCTAGCTAATGTTATGTTCGCCTTTTTGCTGTGGGGTGTCATTTAAAAGAATTTGGGTTGTGTTCCATTGTTTAACATCCAAGGTGGTCGTTTGGTATATACTATATACCTTACTGTAATGTAGATAATCATTAATGAGACAGTTTCTTATATCTGCGGCATTGGGATTTCTCATGGGGTGGAACTACATACAGTATAACTAGCTACCTGATGGCGTCAGACTCTTAAATTGCGGGGGGGTGTCACTAGAAGATCATTCTTGTTGAGAGTCCTTCCGAATGAATGCTTGTTCCTTTGCCAGGCCGATTTGAGGTCATCTTGGCTGAATTTGGGTCCGGGAGGGGCGGTATAGATTCTAGATGTTGGCCTGATGTACACTGTATCAATGGCGAGGGTTTACAGGAGTGGCGAGGGTTTGGGTCCCGGGTTGAGGCTCTTTCAGCAAGGTTCCCCACAATTTTTTCCTTGAGGCTCTAACCGGATCCTCAGAAGGTGGTTAGACCCGCCCTGGCACCCACCCCAACCATCTTCAAAACTGGAGATATGTAATTGGAGCCCCAAAAAGGGTTTTGAGCTGTGCCTGGCGCAGATGCCCTCTCAGACTCTCCTCCTTCTACATCGACGTTGACAACGACCTGTCAGCCCGCTATCCCGACCGGTCGTCCTGGATTGTCATCACGGTCGTCCTCGACCTCGTCGGACGGGAGATGACGAGATGAGATGTTGGGCTCCGGTTGGGCATACCTACTCGAGGTAGCCAGTGACCTGAACGTTCGGACCCGTAACCAGGGGTACCGAACTAGGATAGTCGAACGTTCGGGTTCTGACCCACCTTGGCTGGTAGATCATGGGGGAGGATGCTGGAAGATGATCATGATGATCATGCTACTTGAATCTTCTCTGGGTTTTGCCGGCTGGTTGACAACTCAAAGTTTGCGACGCCTGGCGTTTAGCAGTTTAGCAGCTGTCAAAGGTTTGGCAGGACCTGGTCTCCCAACCACACATCCCTAGCTATTTTCCAACGACGTGGCAATCCAGAAACGAGGGGGGCGAGGGGGCTGTCCACATTCCATTGTTGGGGGAGGGTAACGAATCTAAGAGTGGCGCTCATTTTGGTTTGTAACGAGTCGCAGTCGCCGTCATCGAGGTCGGCGGAGGACCGCTTGGCGAAGCTGGAGAAGAAGAACACCGCGCAGGGCATGCAAGGGCAAGTGGCAGCCTGGTGGTGATCGAAGTTGGGTATGAATGGGTGGGGGGGGGGTGCTCACAACTCTTTGAACCTGGGCCTGGAGGATGAGTTCAACACAATCAGTTGTGGACATGATTTGCATGTGCCGTCCGCCAAGGTGGACTTTCAATGCTTGGAGCAGCTGCAAGCCATGGTGCATGAGGAATGCCAGTCCTCTTGGATGCTGAGCTTCAATTGAGTGCGAGTGTGGTCCTTCCAAAGTCGCAGAACCATCTCAATTACTGTAAAGTGGTAAAGCCTTCATGAGTGAGCAAACCCTTGTGAAACATGAACAAGGAGCTGGTTATTACGGTTATTATCCCTGGTTACCTGGTTTATTGGATTGAAGATGTTTGAAGTGAAGTGTCATGACCAGATGGGTTGCTTTGGTCGACTTTGCTCCGACTTGGGCAGAGGACGCAGCTGGGAGAGGAGCTGAAACGTGAGCTAGAGGAGGCTTTGAATGCCTTGAAGCTTGGCAAGACTGGGGACACCAAAAGCCTTTATCCCGTGGTAGTTTGTGTGTGTTTCCTGTCGATGCGGTCAAGGATCCTTGCAATTGACCACTGAACAAGGATAAAGAAGGATGAACAAAGTCATTGGGGATTGGTTTAGCACATGATGCTTGTGCATGCAGCGTTTAAGATTCGCAGAGCGGCATGGAAGTGTTGTTTGTTCCTTGCAGAGCCACGCACCACAACAGTTGAATTAATTCTTTGGGACCGCCAGCTTTAGTTCGCCGAAAAGGGTGGCCAAAAGCACATTGCCCGATTTTCGTATCACACGTATTCCAAAAGTGATTTCTTGCCGTGGCTTTCCTGAGAAAGTCCAATTTTTTACGACGGGCTTTTGGTCAACATGCGTTTGTTTGCTTCAAAGGAAGGCTGAGCACGCAGAGATCAAGAGTACAACCATGGCGTGCATGAGCCTTGGCTTTGCAACGGTTTCCTGGGAAAAAGAGACCCGTCGCACCTATGGCACCTTTGGCAGGGGAGGTGGTGGAAGAAACAAGCGCCTGTCAAGTACTCCATACATGGCATACTTATAAAATACCCATGACCATTTCCTCTATAAAATGAGGGGGGTCAACATACACCATAAAACGTTTTGAGGTACCCTTGTTGGGGGGGCTTGGGTGCCAATTTTATAGAGGATATGTGTGTGTTATTGTGCATCATTGAATTTCAGTCTCGCCTTTGAATCGCTCTTTGTCAGTGGCTTCAAAGGAACGCACCTTGGCAAGAAGACCTATGAACTGGAAATCTTAGAGAATATATAGAAAACAATAGGCAAGACTTTGCATTATGGCTATAGAATCTGATCTTGGACCCCCCCACCCTGTATCGACACGGGTATCTTATAAACCATTGTAAACCTATACATTGACCCCTGGAACTACCCCAATGTAGGTAAATACACCCATGGAGTGTTTGGATATTAAAGCGGGTGGTACAGAAAGTTAGTTTCTTCAGCATGTAGAGATGACATATGACATGCACTTCTTGGATGTTCCTCCTCGCTCGGACTGACCTGTGCTTCGCCTGGGCGGGATCACGTCACACGCGTGTCTTTCAGGATGAGACGAGGACATGAGAACAATTATATGTGTGAATGTGTGTTTCTTTTTTTTTAAGGGGGTTCAAGGCAAACTAAGCAACTTGTAAGGAACCAGTAGCACCAAAAGAGACAACCAAGCCAGAGATAAAGAAACCGAGAAACCCCTAGGCAACACCAAGTATATGCATAATTCTGTGAGTCGAGAGCAATATTATTGTTGTAAAACCATGGGTGTGCTTTGTCAGTCCGCTTTCACGCGCGTGCTTTTATGCGATTGCAAAACATCTTGCCTGAGTGCTGGGGCGTCACTCAGGAGGCAGCTCTTTCCAAAATCTGAAGCCCTTTGTTGTATTCATGCGAGACCGAACCAAATGAAGGCATCACCTCACAATTACCACTACAGCGGGTTTCTCTCCCAACTCTGTGTACCTCAAGCTACATTTCATCCGTTACATCACACGCCACGCATTGGCTCTACCTCATTGGGTGTGGAGGTGTTGGTGGTGTTCGTTGCTTGGGAGTATTCGTCAGGATGGGTGGACAGATGGTGGAGTAGTTCCCATACACTCCATGGGACTGGAATGTATGCCTACATTGACCCCCCCAAACCACCCCAATGTAGGCAGATATATGGCATACATGGAGCGTCTGGGGTTTGTGATGGTGTTGGTGGAGTGCCAGTAGCGGAGTAAAAGCTCTGCTGAAATGGGTGTGTTGTTGGACAGGGCACGGCGGTGTTCCCGCTGGGGGATGCCTTGCCAGAGATCTTGTCATCCACTGGCCCTTCATTTTTCCAAACACCTCCATCTCAAAGCCGCAAAGCCGAAGGTTGGCAGTTTGCTCGACACACAGACTATCCAACCATCACCGTCTTTGCCGCAACTTCGACGGCGGCTTCACACCACCGGCCATCCAATCCTATTCGCATCTCACAAGCAACAAGCCGTCCTCACCACACTTCGCAATCAAACAAAAACATCCCGAACTTCCTATTATCTATCTATATGCATATCTATGCCTATGCCATCCGCCGCATGGCGGCAAGCCTTGAAGAACCCGGCCGAAACAAGGCAATCCACATCATCAACCAAGCACTCAAGTTCCGCAACCTCACTCCACCCAAGTCCAACCAGCCACTCACTATTCCCCTCTTGGCCCATCACGACCACTTCGACACCGTGGCTGACCGCGATCCATCGCCGACCTAGGAAGCCCCTACTGTATCTTCCCACTTGCAAGCCTCGGGACGCAGCCCACCGTATACTCCTCCTCACGAGGAACAGCTCCCTTGCGGCTGCCAACATCTCCAGACCGTACTTCGGCAACCCACCCACCCACGCACCGATGGCCATTATGTCCTGACACTTGCGGGCTTAGCACTACCATCCCATTTACAACGCTTCCTGGATGCCAACATGAACAGCAACTTGTTTCCTACCAAGCGCCTGTACTTTGATACTTTCACCACTGCATTTACCAAATGGCTCAAACACCATGGCTTCCCGCCATCCCTTCCTCACCACCCAATGAGCATCCCACATCCAGCCCCTCCACACCGAACCCAGATTCACCGCGCCGCTCTCTGATGGAACTTGGCGATCAGATCGTTTTGCACCACGCCGAGCCACGAACTGCAAAACCTTTGGGTTTTTCTGCCCCTCAACTTTACTTCAAGGGATGCCTCGCCACCTGGCAAGCCCCCGAACTCTTCCAAGCACTTCCACATCACACAACAGACACCCTTCAACAGCATCCCTCCAACGCATTTCCCGGCGACCTCCACCGCAGTGGGGCTTCCGTGCCAAGTTTGTCATGCCATACGGTATTGCGCACCTAAAACAGGAAAAAAATAGAAAGGCAGAACTTATATCATGTTATATCTCCGGTCGGCCCATGGCATCCTGCTCCGAGCCACATCCACTGGGCCCCTCGTGCTGGTGGTCTGAGTCAGTTGAGGCGCAGGATGGTGGAGACTTCGCTGTGAACCTCCGGTCGCTGCGTCAACTCTCGGTCGCGGTCTCGTGCGCATGCGCCCTTCTTGCACGTGCTTGCTCGTGCTCCCAAGCTGGGCACCCCCCGTGGCTGTTCGTGGCCTCGGTCTCCGAGGACGGAAGAAGTCGCCGAGTCGAACTTGGAGTTGCTGCGCGCTGATCCTTGAGTTAAAGTCAGAACTGGTGGCTGGATTGTGGGATCTAGGGCCGAAGAGAGGAACGAACATGACGAGGTTTAACGTTTTAACACGTCATGTTGGAATATGTTGGATCTCAATTTCCGTAAGGGCCCTCCCGGGCCTCTATAATGAACTACCAAAACAAATCTGGGTTCCTGGGAGGATTCCTTTTACTATTCCTTTTGCAATTGATTGTATAATAGTTATTTTGTTTGTTGTGCATCGCAACCGTTGTACTTGGGTTCTTATTTCACTGCGTGACAGCAACCGCTTTGGATTGTATGTAGGGTACCTCCTTTGCTGTTCTAATTGCTTACTGTATTGGTCACTTGTGTCTAGGGGTATACCGGGGTTGCATTCCACCCCCGTACACACTTATGTAGCAGGCGAAGCAGCTACTGGACAGCTACAGCTACTGTCCATTTCCCATGTTGTGGCCGCATCCAGGCTTGACATCGCTTGATCCTTGTAGGGACATTTGTTGGCATCAAGTCGGTAAACCAACTCCCCTTGTTGAGGTCCAGACAACCAGGCACGTGATGGACTTTGTCCATGTTCCTTTTTTTTTGGTCAGGACATTCAAGGGCTCCAGGAGCACCAGCAGCGGTGGAACCAGAGCCTCACCGATGAATGTGAAGTCAGGCAAGCACCGAACCGAAGCACAGTCCGAAGCACCCGAGGTTTGCGCGAGGTCTTCTTTCGGTTTGCGGCATGACCAAGGTCGCATGAGTTGGTTAGAGGAGGTGTTTAACCTCAAGAAGTTCATTTCAAAGATTGTTTAAAGTTTGTTCATCAACGTCCATCACCCATCAATCATCCATCAATGTTTGCTGATGCAATGAAAATTACATCCAATAGTAACAGTAACTGCAACCGCCCGTGAAAAGGATGGAACATGATGGAACCGTGAAAACCTGGTTGATACCATAATACTTAAACATACGACTTAAACCAATGCATCACTCTCGACACTTTCTGACATCAATTCAAAAATTTGATTAAACACCATTCAATGACTTGAGTGCTTGTCTTTTGTAGACCCCCAAATAATAGATAGAAGTTCGTAGATCCCCACTAGACACCGTGCCACGACTATTTAGCTCTCCATTTGCTCAGCTCCCAGCTCGGTGCCTTTGCAGTTGCCAGGGGCCGGGAGATGCAGCTCTTCAAGAGCCGTTTGGAACGCCTCGAGGCGACCGGTTCGCCCAGCACACAGATTTGGACGGCACTGAAGGAGATGAGTCGAGTCACTTGAAGACAGAAATGACTATGGAAGACAGAGACCCACATTGAACAAAACCTGGCATGGACCTGCAAGGTTCAGTACCAACCCAGTGGTTTTCAGGTTCGGGACTCGGTGGCCCAGGGTGTAAAGACCTTCAGCGGTGTTCGACGTAATGAGATGGGTTGTTCAAAGAGGGTTGTAAAGAAAGTCACAGACAGACAGAGACAGACGCACAGACACACATACACACTCAACAAATGCACATGTAGTCTGCTTGGGATCCCTTGAGTTTCCTGTAGATGGCGCACTTGCGGGTGTGGCGCCACCCGCCCCTACTGCCCAGCGGCACACCAGGAGACCCAGGAGGAGCTCTCGCAACTGGTGGATGCCGGGGGCACTGGCCTGCGGCTCCGCTTGGCCGCTGGGTGGTGCGGGCACGGTCGGAGTGAGTCGTATCCGAAGTTGGTCACTACACTCCCTGAAATCATGGTGTCATCACAGTTGAAGTAGTGGATTTAGTGGCCCAGGCAGTTGGATCAGGGAAATCCTGGCGATGACTGATCAGGGCGACGTGGATCCCCGAGTTCGGATGACCTGTTTGAGGTGGTGAACTCCACGTATCCCACGATGATGTTTATCCGAGAGTCTATCCATAGGGATCCAAGTACCTTCTCAGAAGGTACTTGGACCCTCCAAACCTATGCCTCCCATCACCTTCTGAGAAGGTACTTGGATCCCTACTGTATGGATTTGTGTGACTTGCTTGGTGTCATTTTGCGTTGGTTGTGTTTGGTTTCCTGCCAGTTTTACTGCGGATACCAAAAAGCCCTGGTTAAACAGGGAGCCAAAAACCTTCAGGATCTTCAGGCAGTTTCTTTCCTGCATCCTTCAATGGTTCTTTGCAGGGTCACATAGGGTCACTATATAATCAAAATATATTAACATATCTTCACTAAGGGATGATCTCAGTGCTTCACTGGTTTTAGCTTCACTGGATGGTTTTGGGTGCTTGGGCTTAGGCCCTTGGGGCCCGGCCGCACATGGAAAAAAAAAAAGAACGTGATTTTCAGGACACATGAAAGCATATCAAACCCATATTTTTGCATGGAGAACTGAATGTCTCCAGTTGCTGCGGGGTGTACCAGCTGCATGTTTTTCGTCCTGGCCCCAAAGCCAAGGACGCTGTAGAGACACGAATCGAGCAGGTGCCCAAGCAGATGCAGGCGACCCGCAGGAAGAAGCAGGTGGTCACTGGTGAGTTGGAACCCGTAAAGGTGGAAGTCTTGATTCAGATTGCTCAAGACGATGTCTCACCGGTCCTGAAAGATCCTCCACAAATCCACTGTGTGAGCTTTGATATACAGATTACAGTTGGTAGTAAGAGTGCAGTTGGTCTCCAGGTCTATGAGCAAATCCAGGCACACATGAAAAGTAGACTTCTATTGAGACCACCATCCTGTCTAAGCGGACCCCCCCCCAGGGTTAAGGGCAATTTGTGGGACTTTGTAGCCATTGGCCAAATTAAGGGGGTCCATGTCATAAGCTTTCCAGTTCCCATTCTCCTGCACATGGAACTTTCCAGGTCCCAGGTAGGCCCCCTACCTGGCTCCCCCACTGGTTCCAGGTGGCCCAAAGCTGGCTCCCTGCTCGTTCGCAGGCCGTGCTCGAACGCCTGGAGCCACTGGAGTCGCAGGTGTCCCAGAGCCTGTGGGAGGCCGCGCCCCTGCAGGCGCGGGTGGAGGCCGTGGAGCAGGAGATCCGGGTTGGTGTGGGAAAAAGCAAGGCCTCAGGACCTCTCCGGAGATCCTATAAGTGTCCAAAGAGTCAAAGTCACTTCAAGTGCTGCCTCACTTGTTTAAAGTGCGCGTGTTTTGTGCACGTGTGCTTAGAAGAGGATGGAGGGCATGTTTGCTGGTGGGCTCCAGCACACTGAGACGTTTGGTGAGCCGCCTTCACCGCGAAAAAAAACGGATCCAACTGCATCGCAAACCTGTCCCAAGCAGCTGAAGCTATGAGAGCATCGTTGATGTTGTCCGGATTTATGTTGAAATTATATGTGCGCAACCCTGCAAGGAGCTCTGGAAGCTGAAGGAGCAGGTGGAGCAGGTGGAGCGGCGCCCGAAGCAGGGGAGGGTGGTAGTTGAGGTAGTGGGATGCGATGAACAAAAACAAGACACACAAGAAAACAAAGGAACACCAAAGAGCTACCAGCACCTTCCAAGGCTCACCAATGAAAGCCCCTACACTACGTATGGATCTCCAGACAGGACACCCCTTGGAAGGTCCAGGTAGTGCCGGAGGTGTTTTTGCTGCACTGTTTTCGATCATCGAGGTAGGCGGAGGCTTGGAGACGTGGCTTAGCGATGCCAACGTGATCCGGCCACCACATGGTAGACAGGGTGTCACGTACGCATGAACTAGATAGATCGGCGGGGCTCTGGGGTACCTCAGACTCAGACCAAAAGTGACATGGAATTGACAGAGAAACACTGGAGAAGGTTTGGATATGTTCGTTGGGGTCCTCAGTTCTGCCAGGATGTGCTCATGAGGAGCGGTTTCGGGCATGATTTTTGACAAGCTGTTTTCATCCAGTTGCCCTTAATCATGTGGCAGTTTTGTCGTATGTCACTTGTCGAGACTTGTTCCATAATATGTAGCTGATTGTTGCTGTTGCCGTAAGCCAGTTGAGAATCCGTGACTCGTCAACACGTCAAAACATGTCAAAACGTTTCGATACGTTTCGTTCAATTGATATACTTGAGATACTTGAGCAATATCCGCGTCGTCGCAGTTATTTGCTTCATCCATCTTCAGTGCTTCAATGAGTGAACCATGCACAAGTCCCAGATATACTGTAAGAGTTATCCAAGTGCATTTCATTTTCCGCTCGATATTTGCGTTCTTGTCAGTCTACACGGAGGCTACGGGACTTTGGACCTATTTTGGGACACACTTTGGGACACACACACACACACACACACCACAAACCGGAACCGCCTCTGGTTCTTGCCCGGCTGGCGCGGTTGTTTTCAGTGCTCCTGTGCCCACCGTGAAAGCCGCCCGTCACCTTCGAGGTCGAGGTCTTCGATGCTTCGAAGATCGAGCGGCTTGGTGATCCAATTGGGTCGGTCGCCCCAAAAACACTCAAAGTTAAAAGTGTCCAAAGTATGCCTATAGAAGTCGAAAGACACCTCTGAACTAAGGAAATTTCTCTTCAGATCACCCAAATCAGAGCATTTTGTAAATGGTCTTGGACTCCCAGGGAATATAGGTTGTAGTTGTGTGGGTTGGTAGAAGTGTTGGTAGAACAATCATGAAACATACCTAGACCATCCTAGACCTTCATGTCGGGGTGTCGAGTGTAGATCCGATAGTCGATGGGCGGTCTTGCAGACCCCGACCCCAACATGAAGGTGGTCGATGGTGTTCCTTTGAGTTTCTTTTGGATCGAAGACTTTGCACTTGCGGGTCGATCTTTGTTCTCCCAGACGCTCCATGGGACTGCCATATATGCCGATCAGTTGGGGTGGTTTTGGGTGTCAATCTGGGCATATATGGCATACATGGAGTGTTTGGGTCTGCTTGGTGCTCGACGGAAGATCGAGCTGGACGGCTTCCGGAAGAGGCTATAGGGCCGTTCGCAGGTGTTCACGTCTGGTTTCAACCTTACTAGAGTCGAAAGCACGGGTCTATTCTCAGGCTCCAACCATGGTTCCATGTTCGTTTGGGGTTATAACCAATCCCGCTAGGTGCATTTTTGCCGTCTATTTTTTGGGGGGAGGCCTCAATGCCGAAAGAATCAACACAAAACAACCCGTCTGACAGTTTTTGGACGCCTGTGACCCGCCGAAGGCGTGACCCGCCCCTTCGGCGTGACCGGCCGCTTCGGCGAAGTCGATTTCTCGATCGATCCACGGGGAATTCTCCACCACCGAGGGGTCACCTGTCTGTGACCCTGCACGATGTATAGTGGATCTCTAGCCAGGGAGAACCCGACTGGAAGGTACAGACAGGTAGGATTTCAATGGGCTTCCGGAATTTGGAGGGTCATGCAGCTGCATGGTAGCTACCATGTTGAAGGCGACATCCGGCACAGAACACCCCACTGAACAGACTGAACAGGCTACTCTCGGCACCGGCTGGCGCCGCCCAACGCCCAGAGAGTGCCAGTGCCGCGGCGGGAAGTGATGTGAAGCAGATGCGAAGCATCAGGGGCAAGGTGACACAGTGCGAAGCGAAGCATGTGGTTCTCATGTGCGTTTGTTCATTGTTTTTGTAATTATGTTCAATCAGATCCATCAGCACGTCCACTCGTTTCAGTCCCAGAATGGTTGGAACTTGATGGAACTTGGGTGAGGTGATTGCCCCTTTCTTCAAGATGCTGCTTGTGCTGGCTCGGAAAGCTCTAAGTTCCTGAGCCAGTCGCAGATGATTCAGACTCTAATGATTTTCCTGAGCTGGTCCCTCCCGCATACCTGGCATAGCAGCATTTTCCAAGAGGTCACCAAGAAGACAGTAGCCGCAGGGTGCTAGTACTGTGAAGCTATTTGCTGCCTTGGAGAGTCCACCGCCAAAATAAAGAGTTTGCTCCTGAGCGCAATCAAAGTTTTCAGGGTGTCGTTTAGAGAGAGAGAGAGAGAGTGTGTTGTAAACCGTTGGGCACCTGCAAGAAACCCAGCGAGGCAATAAGACCGCAAGACTTTGGGCGTTTTGGGCCAGTAAGGGGTTTGCTTTATCCGCATTGCTCGTAAAGCCTTGATCCACTTATGAACCATCTCAAGGTATTCCAAGACGCTACACTCACTATACTTGTACCAGGCACCAGTTTTAACTTTTAAGTGCCTATCAAGCCCATAATTTTGTTCCATGTAACTTGGCCCATGAAGTATGCGGAGGTTGTATCAAGAACACCCCCAATAAGCAGTTTAGTAGGAGCAATTCCCAAAAACGATCACACAAAGTGCATGTTTTCTTTATAGTACAACCCCATGTGTTCGAACCTCCTCTCTGTAGCTCCTCTCGCACCACCTAGGTACGGTGGTCCGCCGCAGCTCCACTCGCTCGGGAAGCTCCAACAAGTCCTCGGAAGTGGCAGATGTGCGACCTGGCAACAGTTTGTGGGACTTTTCCTGGACCCGCCAACGTACCCTTCAGAGCTTTTACTGGACCCTCCAACATACCCTTCAGATATCTAACTACAGAATATCAATATATATAGTATATATGGAACGTGCCCTTTCAACGTATAGAGAGGCAACAAGGTAACCTTGTGCCGCACCAACTGGCAACGTTTGTGTTTTCCTCTTGGATGGGCTCCCTGGGCACACATCGATGGGCTGCCCTAGGCCTCCAGTCGTACCAAACCTGAGAAGGTGGGACTCGGGTGGGTGCCAGGAGGTTCCAGTCATACCTTCTGAGGAGGTACGACTGGAGGTGTAGGGCTATACTATGTTTTTGATCCTGGGGCTACACCACCACCTGGACGGTGTACAGTACGAGCGGGCGACTAGTTGGGGGTTGTGGGGAGCTGTAGAAGTCCATTATACCCGTTTGGGCTCCTGTCCCACCTCCGTTTCGGTTCGGTGGGCCAGGGGTGGGCGCCAGGGAGGTCGAATACCACCGAACTTGAGGATATGGGACATGGGCCCTAGGGTCCTAGGGTATATATTTATAGATGATGGGATTTCAGGGACCTGCATCCTGCATCCGGCTTTGGTTCGTGGATGTTGATGGGTTGCTTGGTGCAAACTTTCTCAAACAGTCAGCTTGGTTCTGGAGTGTTGCTACGCTATTTTTTCTTGCAAGCGTGAAGAATGTTGGTGGGTGGAGTGGTGGGATGATTCACTTTTCAAGCTGGCCGTAGCCATTTGAACCCAATTGATAAATACAATGTTGATCAATGTTGCATGTCACTTAACGCGGGAGAAATCCATCCATCATTTGCAAGCGTGTCCCACGTTTGGCAAGGCAACAGAGACTGATCTCCAGTGGAGCCACCGAAGAGAGCTATCAGCAGGCCGCAGGTGTTTTCTAAGGGCGACAGCTCAGCTGGCTAGAAAATCCAGATCGAGACAACCCTTCCTGAGTTGGGCAACAAATAACCTTTGTATATATAGAACGCCACTGTCCAAGAACTATACCTTGGACCTTGCAATGTTCCCACCCTAAGAGCTATGGCCTCTTGAGATGATGCGTACTGTGACTATGCCACCCAAGCGACTTTGGTTTACTTGTCAAAAAACATCTCGTTTCCTTCGCATCTCGTCTAAATCCACGGCCCTGCTGGCCCCGCACCGCCAGCATCTCGAGCGTCCCAAGCTACTCCGACCGCGGCACCAACCTGAAACGGGTGGAGGCCTCGCTGGGGACGTTCCCATCCTCAGGAGGTTCGGTGGCATTCGACCCCCCAAAAACCACCCACCCCTGGCACCGCAACGAAACGGAGATGGTAAGAGGTTTAGGGGTTGTTCCCCCAAAAAAATACCAAACCCACGAAAAGTTGATAACCTTTAGCATAATTTTAGCATCCTTTAACCTATTGTTGTCTTTTGGGGGGGAATTTGTTTCTTCTCCCCCTAAATATGGGACGAGTTAGAAAAAGGTCAAACTTTTATTTTTCAGGGCAACGGCGTTTTCGGCGTCAATCAAGCAACACAACGGCAGGCCATGCAGGCCATCCAAGAGCTCCGCGAGCGGAACTTGGCGCTCCGCGAGAAGAACGCCGAGCTCGTGGAAGAAATGCGGCTTGGTTCGGTGACAGGGGCGGGAAAAATGGCATCCCCATGACATCACGAGTTTTTCTTTTTTCCGCGTTTCGTGGGGGCTGGATGTGAATGGATGAAGGTGTATCTGTGTACTCATGCATGGGACAACTTGAAGTGCGGCAGTACAAGGGCAGTATCAGGGGGGGCACGGCTTAAGCCATGCCCCAGCTCGCCCTGGTTCTTCGCCTTCATCGCCCGGTCGACCGCAAGTTCGGGCGGGCGAAATGAACGACCACAGACCACTCAGGTGAAATTGGAATCCTGAGATCAACCACTGATTGGGTCTTAAACATGCTCACATGACATAGCTTTATAATGTTTTATAAAACTTTATGGTTTTACAATACAATTTATAAGAAAGTCTTTCTTACAATGCTCAATGCCCCTCTCTGAGGCTCAGACCAGTTGTATGAGACCAAATCGGATTTGGGGGATGATTTCAGCGCGCAGCACGCCTGCCAGGCTGGTCGATGATGGCTTGATCAGCTACCCGGTCACTGCCAACGCCCGGCCACACTTGCCCCCCACCGGCGTGGCGCGGACCAGTTCACCTGACACTCGGCACTGGTCCGCCCAGACACGAACATTGCATACACAGACCTGAAGTATGCTCATGTTGACCCCCAAACCACCTCGGTGTATGGAGTGGGTGGGTGGGTGGGTGGGTGGGTGGAAAACGGCTTGAGAGGACCAGGCACGACAGGGCGCTTCGTCGTTTGTGCCACAAGAACGCAGAGGGGCGCCGCCCAGGAGCGCGTGAAGACTGTGACCTACCTTACATCGTCAGCTTCCATGGCACCAGCTGGTGGCGCAAGCGGCAGTGGCCTGTCGGCCTGTCAGGTGAATCGAGATGGAGGGTCTTAGACCCTCAGGTTGCGAATCTTCGACTTGGGACGTGTTTTGGATTGTTTTGGACTTTTTCGAGCAATCCAGGTGTGAGGATCTGATTTGGCCGCAGTCAGGGAATTGCCCAAGGGTGTTTTTCTGGGTCCCGATGCTTGAAATTCTCAATGCGTATACCCTGGCACTTGAAATCACTTGAAGCCCCATCCGTTTTTGGGTCCATTGTGGGGGAGTTGACGTGGAAAACCATGGGACATTTAACGTCCAACTGAAGATATTCTTTGGCCAGTAAACCCCCACACTTCCAATGACCCATTTGATACTCCACCTGGTACTTCACAATCCATCCATAGGGCCTATAGGGGTAAAATGAGTCTTTTTTTTTTGCACGGGTCGAGGCGCTATGTGTGCAGAGGATGCACAAGTCACCTTAGGCTAGTAAAAGAGTATAGGGGTAAAATGAGTCACCTGGACTCTCAGGGAAATCGATGGTCCTTTGATACTGTTGAGGGAAACACCTCGTGCCCTCGGCCAGACTCCCGTGCGAACCTCATGTTTCGATCAACTCAAGGCTTTTTGGCTTTGACAAGACTGCGAACAAGTCACGTGAGCATTGGCCCAAAACTCACTGTACTAACTCCCCCCCATCCTATGGGCCAGTGTTTAGAACATTCTAGAACCACCCACCATCCTATGATCTACTCCCCCTGCAGCTTGGAACTTCTCTTCAAACCACTGGCTCGGCCCAGGTCTCCGGTCTTCCTCGCCCACGCGGGTGCAACGCGTGGTGCAGCCGGTGCAACGGCTTCCCACGGCCTATGTGTCGGGGAAGTACTTGCCACCGCATCCTTGAGCGAATCTCCTGCAGTTGACCCGGGCCGTTTTCTTTGGATAAGAAGATCCCCCGAAAAAAGAGATGAACCAGCTTACTGTAGTTGCATTGGATACCGGTAGGGAAGAATGAGAATGAGATGTTCCTAAATAAACTTAGGAATTATATATATATATATATAAGAGATGGATGATCTAATTAGTGTTCTCCTTGGAAACCATGGTCATTAGAAGTTGCAAAAATGGGAACATTGAGAAGATCAGCAGGTGAAGCGTCTCAAGGATGGCACACTTTGGCCATTGGCGTTTCCTCCCACGTTTGACAGGATGATTCACTGCTCTGGCAGCCTCTCCGAATCAGGTGTTTACTGCAGTGTTCATGGCTTCCCCCAGCTACTTGGCATGAAGGAAGGTGCAAGTAACCTGGCTGACGGCCGAGAAGATGACCGTGAAAGATCAGATGCACCAAGAACCGCAGCTGTCTTTTTTTTTGGGAGGAAACCGATTTCGGCAGGAGACCTTGTGACAAGGTGCGTCCTTGCTTGGGAGTCCATTTTGGAATATGAGCATGGACAGTTCCTAGGCGTTGTTTTTGGGGGGAAACCTGAGAATTCTATTCAAGTGCGTTTGCCCAGAAGGCGGCAGCATGTGCAAAATAATTGGCAACGACCTGAAGCATGGTCAAAAACCAGGCTACAGCCGCTTTGGACAATGGAGCTGGTTCCAACGTAAAAAGTCAGGCCCGCCCCAGCAAACTTCCCCGCGTGCTTGAAGGACGATCAGGTGAACAAGTTACCGTCGTAGCATCAACTCAGTTCATTAAATTAAGCAATTGCTTGAAGGCGAAACACTGCCAGGTTGGGAGTTCCTGGAGTTCCTATCCCTTTCAATCATTTTCTGTTGCATTGAGCAACATCTTCCAGCGTGTGGGAACAGCAAATCTTCACTGAACCCTGTGCTTGGTGAAGGAAAGTCAGAATGCTGAGAAAGATTCATTTGGCAGAGTCAGGGTCTAAGGCAAGCTGCCCATAGGCTTTGCAAAAACTCGATTGCCAAGAGTTTCAGCACCAGCCTGCCCAGTGGCTCAGAGCGGCCTGTAGCTGATCCTCGGTCAAAGGACCCTTATGACTGCCCTGCATGGCGCTTGGAGAAAAATGGCTCGTCTTCAGTCGAGTTAGAAGGGAACACGGCAGCCAGCGCAGCTAAAATGGATCCGAGGAGGAAGAGGCCTCTTGGCCCCCTTAGAGGATGAAAACGTCCAGAGCACCGAAAGGATAGGAAAGCCAGTCGTCCCATGGTCACCGCATGTCATCGCTTCTTTTTAGTGAATTCTTGCCTCCTGAATCCTGGATCGGATTCCTGGGTGGTTCGCTTGGGTCTTGGCAGGTGCGGGTGTCATTCGCTCCTACCCACGAAGTCAGGTTCAATACTTCGCTTGAGAAGGTGGAAGTGAAGGGGGATCCCTTGGATGGTGGCTACTACGCGACTTGGATGATCGAAGATCAGCGGCCAAGGGGTGACACAAAGGGGATGGGTCCAAACCTGGAGCCCAAAGATACTGGTCATACGGGGTTTGATGATTTGTTGTGGGTCTGGAGGGTGCAACTGAGCCTTGGATGGAGTTTGCAGGAGAATTTCGGATCAATTGATCGGTTGAGGAGCGACATGAGAGCCTAATTGGTGGATGAGAGCACTTGAAGTGTCAATTTGGTTGACTTTTAGCACATGTCAAGTCAAGCCTGTGAGCCCTTTTCAGTTGGAAGCACCTGGAACCTTGCGCGCCAACGCATCCCTTCGGCTTTTGCTTGAACTCACTCGACTCTCACTCATCTCCCTGGCTGCTGAGAGCCATGGCTCACTGCCTCCCAACTCTCCCAACTCTCCACACCTTCCTTTGCCTTCGGCCGACGGCTCCGCTTCTGCTGAGGGGGGCTAGAGGACGCTACTAGGAGCAAAGGGCATCGCTACTAGGAAGAAGCTACTAGGGGCTCCTGGCATCGCTACTGGGAGCAAGGACGCTACTAGGAGCTCCGCTTCTGCGGCTGCCTCTCAAGGAGCTGAGCTTGACCACGGAGGACGCCTCGGAGACCCTGAAGGTGAGTGCTTTGATCAGCTGCCCAGGCGACACCGGGAGCGCCGGGGACCGCGGGGGGGGCCCGGTGCACCGAGGAGAACGAAAGGGTGCAAGGTGTGTGGGCAAAATGTGCGCGGACCTATTTGTTGTGATTTCCTTATTGATTGAAGCTGCTGGTGGCCCAAAACGCTGATAATGACATGTTACATGTTCATCACATGTTCCGCCCAGGGTAGAGCCAATGATACGTACTTCCACTGACTGGATTCTGACTTGATATATCATACTGCTGTATACTTACTTTTTTAGGGGCTTTCCCAGGGTCCATCAGCCACGAACAACATCGTACGCATGTATGTGCATTGCGTTCATACTCATCTACATAATGGAACGGAAAGGAGCACCAGCTAGCAGCACATGGCGTTGTTTTCTTTTACTGTGAGCTGCTTATTTTGTCTTCGCAACCGACCGGAAAACTGACAGCGCCCAGTGGCCAGTGACGCCGAGATCTCACATGGAAGTTTGGACCCTTAAGCACCACCACGCCCCCCATCACGTGCTCCCGGACGGGACGGCGGGCTGCCTTTGGACTGCCATGGGAGGCGTCTTCTACAACCCCATTGACATCAAGTGGCCGGGCAGGGATGAGTTCGGTGGTGCCTTTGGCCGCGTTTTTGCATCGACGACCGGGAGTTTTGGGCGGTTGCGGTGATCCGGAATTGACACGTCTTGCGGTGATACATATGATGGAATGTCTTGCCACACGAAGTGATGCCCTATTTTTTGTGGTCTCTCAACTTTAGACATGCGGAGAAGATGATTGACTACAGCTCAAATTCTATGAAGTTCTTGCTGACGCATGTGCTAATGTCTGAAAGAGATGATGCCTCCAAGGATATGTTTGCCATGGCTCCTATGACAGCATCAAGTATGAGAAGCTGAAGGACCCAGACCGACCGGTCTGAGACGTGGTGCGCTGGAACAATGACAGGTCAGGACCTGTCACCACTCTGGGGGACCTGTGGGGTTTGCACCAAACCCATTCTATTGATTTCAATTGTATACATATTTCACCAGTCGAATGCAGCCCCTCAACTAGCAAACACATAACCATCATAACCTACAGACTCGAACATTGGACGATAGAAAACACATTTTCTATATATACTACAGTAAAGTATATGAATCCCATTCTCCCTTGTCACTGCGTCCAGGGGTTCCTGACCAGAGCAGACCGACCATATACCCGTGGTCGCAGACCGACCGACGCGAGAGGTGTATATATATAGTACACGTACTTATAGTAGACTATTAGCCCTAGGGCTCCAACCATATCCTCAGGTTCGGTGGTATTCGACCCCCCCTGGCACCCACCCCAACCACTTTCTCAGGAGGCGGTTGGAGCCCTAGGGTAGTATTATATAGTATATAGACTATCACGTATTGTATGCATATATACATCATAGACTCAGACCGACCCCCGCCAAAAGAGGGAACGAATCAGACCCTCCTCTTTCTACTGCCTGCTTAGAGACATGCACCTCCGTTGCTAACGCGCGCAGGTCTGACACCCGTGCGTTTCCCGCGCGCAGGACGCCACCGTGGTGATCGTGGGGCACGGCGGCTTCACCATCGAGAACGTGCGGACCTGCGTGGAACGGAAGTGCAAGAAGGCCCGACCGGTGGACCGGGGACTCCCTGAAATAGACATGGACGATGAAGCCTGGAAGACCAGCGGTTCCTTTACAAACAGCGTCCAGACCGCTTCCATGTTCATGAATTCGGGGCTGTCTTTTACCATATTTTGGGGTCGGTGGAAGACTTTCCTGTAACTGGCCACGAAAACCGAAACGTCACCGGTCTCTCCTTCACGTCGCAGGTCTATGTGGTGTGCCGGCATCGGCACTTGGCGGGGCCAAAGATGGTCTCATGGATGGTCAGTGGTGCGGCCATCCCCATTCCAGGACCGATCGATTCGGTGTTGTTTTTGATTGTTTTTTTTTGGGGGGGTTGTTGGTTATAGTTAATAACGTTTTTTTTTGTTTTTTGGTACAGGATATGTTATAACGATGACATGCCAAAAGAAAGCTGGTGTGTTTACGACACGATTTTGTTGGGCTTTTGTTGGCTCGTTCCATTTTCGTCAGAGTTCGTCCGAGCCATGTGAGCCATGCAGGGCACCAGCACGGTTCATCGGCGGTGAGTGGGTGGAAGATTGGTTTGATTGATGCGTCCAGCACGGTTTGAACTGCTCGTGGTTTGAACTGCTTGCTGAGTGCGCGGACGGTCTCTTTTTCTTCGTCTTCATGCTTGGATTCCTTCGGTCTGGATCTCTGACTTGGGCTCATGTTGATGCCTTTTCTTGTCATTTTTGGGGGAGAGTCATCTGAATTCATGGCTTTTGTGAGCAGCCTTGGAGGCCTAAACTAAGCGAATCCTTGCAGTTGGGCAGTTGGAACACCGAAATCCGCTCGCCCACACTACCCTCTCCATCCGATCTCCCCCCCCACAAAAAAGGAAGGCCGTGTCCAAAAAGAGCAGAACCCCTTGTCTCCCCAAACTCAGCCCCTTGTCTCCCGCAGCCTGGACAGAACATGGACATGGAGGACCTTACGTGGTGGAGGCCTTCCAGATGATGTATGGCCTTTTAGGTGTTGATGTTTGGGCCCATCCAGTGGTGAGCCTTGGCCGGTCGCTTCTGGAGAGACGGAGGTGGTGGGTTCGGTTGGACGGTCGGGGAGAGACGGGCCCGATGGATGGATGGACGTTCAGGACGGACATGTTCCAAGAAATCGTTCAAGGTGTCGGACATGTCGACCAACTGGTTCAGGACATGTCGGACATGATTTTTTTGTTTAAGAATAAAATGTTGTTAAAGATCAGTTGGTCGATTTAGGGGATTCTTGGGTGGCTCACCACTCGCTGTGATGCTTCAACGCTGGCCTGGGGAGTGTGATGGAGTACGACTGCAAGTGCCCCGTGCGAGTGAAGGCTCGGAGGTGCATGGGCTGCTTGGAGCGGCCCAGACGTCCACATCTCTCCACTCGACCTTTCAGGAACGCCAATGCCGATCGCAGTAGCGCCATTCTGACGCAAACCACCACCTTTGGCGTGACTGACATCTACTTCTTAGCCTGCTACTACAAGGCCCGCGACCGAGCGAAATCCGCTGGCTCACGCGAGCTTTGCGGTCAGATTGGTCGCGACAGAGGTTTGGTGACCGGTGACCGGGATGGCGAGCCATCACCGGCTTAGTGGTTTGGAGCAGAAGGCATCACATGGCAGTTGCTGTGACATACACTCCGAACACATGAACACATCACATGATGACATGGAAATGGAGTTCAACCCAAAGTAGTCTTCCAAGGTGCCATGGGACCATGTTTAGGCCTTGTGGGAGGTGGTTTAGGCTACCTTCGTGAGAACTGTGCAAGTTCTGCACCACATGCAGATCACAGAAGTATGGACTGAGAGCCTTGAAAGGTGCACAAGCTTTGCGAGTTTATATGACAATTACAAGTATAAACGTATTTGTTTTGTGTGTCACATGTGTTCTCTGAATATGACTCCTACAATTCTGGTGTAGTCACGTAAAATCACGTCATTCAATGAGGCAACCCTGCTATGCCAAGATGAATTGATTCTGATACATGTTCAAAGGTGACCAGTGTCAACGATGATTCCAGATGTTACAATTGTTTCTACTCCGTAGCATGCTGCAGCCTGCCGTCAGCAGGTGTGTGAGGTCATCAACGGTGAGGTTGAGAAGCTGGCCCAGGGAAAAGTTGCCCCTCGGGCAGGAAGATCGGCCATGCCGCAGTGGAGTAACCATCCTCATGTATACTGTATGTCGTGCTTTTTTTCCTGGGTGAAGGGGCTGGTAGAAGCTTCATTCCCAGTGTAGTATGACATACATTAATATATAGCTTCACTTCATCAGCGGCGCTCAGCTCAGCAGCTTGAAGCCCATGTCTTCGACTCGCCCTCAAAGCCAGTGAGGTTTTGAAGGATGGCAAGGAGATCGACTGCAACGTGGTCATGACGCCTGGGTGCAACGGGGTCAACGAACCACCAAAGCAGCATTTGGAAAGGCCACCATTCCACGGTGAAGGGTGCAGGGCAAAGCAAGGTCTAGCTCACTAGCGACTTGTGCGCACACGTTAGCTGCGATGGGTGTGCGGCAGCCCTGGCTCTGGACACAGCGGACCAGGTACCCAATGGATTCTGGGGCACCAGCGGTTTTCAACAGAGGGCCCGACCGATCCTGTTTTCACACTTCTCCGAGGAAATGCCTGGGCAGCACCGGTGCGACGGATTTTGATGACATCATTGGCTTCAAGCTTCTTGGAGCCTTAGAGCCTTAGAAGGCTTGCCTTGTTCTTCAGACCCTCATGTGCAGGGATGCCATATAATATAAGGACCTTGTCCGTGGTGTGGTTAAAAAGGATGAAGCACAGAAATCTACAATATATCAAATACCTTAAGGACCTGGAGTGGCCACTGTTTGATGTATGCGCGATATGATGCACGATCTTATTTGAAGCCATTAACTCTTGTAAAAGCTCTCAGCCCAGGTTCTACCAAGGCTGGTGGGTCAACGGTGATCCCTTGTTGCCCGTGGTGGCTCCTGCCAAGGGCGTCCAGGCGAGGACAGGACGTCCAGGAGTCAAAGTCTTCAAGGGAAGGTAGAGGTAGGGCGTGGCCCATTAGTCGGCAACATATTATGACCATTGTGCTGAGAATAAGCAAGACCATTAATTGTCATCGTCGTCATCATCCACGGTTGCTGGTAGTAGGATGCACCCAATGCAGAGGCACACATGGATGAGATCAAGGCCTTCATATAGCTGAGTGGTAAGCTTGGCCCTCTAGGCCCTAGGCCTTGTTGCCAGAAGAACTCCTTCACCTGACATTGGTTACAGGACCGGTCTTTCTTGAGGGTGAGGTACGGAAAGACCACGCTTTGCCATGAAGGATTCACACGCTGGGGGCCGGGCATGTATTTTGGCATATGTTGGATGGTGCTTAACTGATTTCTTTTGCAACTGGTAGATTGGCCGCAACACAAGGCCCTGAAAGTCGAACACTGGGGCGATTTGACATCCAAGCTGAGTCATCATCGAGTTCCATCGCCGAGTTCCAGATGGAGAAACCAGCGATTGGCACTCCGAGGGGGAACAGGATAGGGGCTGGCCTCGCTTGCGAAAACGTGCAGGCCAAGAACTTTGGAGGCGCAACCTGCGCGGGACGGGGGAGCCGGCCCTTTGAATCATGTCTCCCGCAAGGCCCAGGGTTCCTTCGGTTCCTTGCGGGGACGGTCCCATTCTAAAGCACACCTAAACCCACATTGGTTTGACCCCAAAAATCACACCAAACCCACTCTTCTACCATTTGCGGGACCAAGTGCAGCCCAAACAGCAGCACAAGAGATCACAACTAACTTGAGAGACCTACACCGGTTTCAAACTAGGTGAGAGATCTACCCCCTATTGTCCTTAAACCATAGGATGTTCACCTGTTAGGGCTACTCTGAAACCACTACAAACCATCTGGCTTGTGGAGTGAGACGACCCCCTCGGTGGTTTGCTTGCAGCCTCATTGGCAAGGATTCAGCTTGGCACCTGGCTTCCTGGCTGCAGATGTTTCTTGTGGGCCATAGCAACTCCAGATCTTTCTGCCTAAGAACATCCATGGGCTTTCATGGGCCATGAGGTTCTTGGAGGGCTGGAGAATGAGAATGGTGCAGATTCTCATCCATTCTTATATTGCCCTCTCAGTGGGTGGATTGGAGTACTGTAGATAGTTGAAAGAACTCAGTGATCCAGCCAAAGTTGTCCAGGACAAGATTCCTACTACATTACTTGCAGCACCGTAGAGCCTTAGGGTGTGCTTAGACTGTTGGTGTTCTCGCAGTTTGCGAGTTAGTTGGACCATGAGTTGCTTGTGTTTAAAGTGTTTTTGATTGTCTATGTGGTAGCTGGATGGCCCAAGGATATGCGGGCCAAATCATCACCAACCGTTACTTCATCGATTTTCCACAGAAGTTCCTAGGCGCGTGCAGTCGCGGCGTTGTGACACTTGATTGTCGCGTCCTCCACCGGATGTCGCTGGGGAAGGATTCGAGTTGCGGTCGCTAGTCCAAGCTCTAGACTCTAGGATGGCCACTATGTGACTACATATGTATGAGGTAGATTTATATACTGTATAGATGATTTAGGCATGGCCGTTTCCAGCCTGAACACCCATGAGGTAGATGAACAACCCGGACACTCAATCAGTGGACAACAACCTTTAATGACACTTTTGGGGGGGAACGGACAGTTGCTTCACATCAAGAACTGGCGGAAAGTTTGGCAAACCTTTATCCCTAGGGCTCCAACCATATCCTCAGGTTCGGTGGTATTCGACCCCCCCTTGCATCCACCCCAACCACCTTCGAAACGGAGGTGGGACAGGAGCCCTAGAGGTCCATGTTCACCCGGCCCTGGCGTGCGCACCCTTCTCCGCTCGTGAGGAGTCAGGGATTGGCTGCCAAAGACCACCCGAGACGAGCACTACGAGTGCCTGAGATGGGAGGAACAACAACTGCAAATATTTGCGCATGGAGCCGTGTGGAAATGCATGAACTCCTGAACCTGACGAGGAACCTGAACAAGAGGACCAACTTGAACAGAATCCCTAAACCCTAACTAGGAACATCCAGGAACGCAGCGTATTTGATCACTTTTTTTTTTGTGGGGACGCATCGCTGAGGCTGCAAGTGTCCAACGATGGATTGCACAGAAAGCTTTGAGCCGGCTTGTTGGGGGACAATCAGGTTGAGGCCATTGTGACCTGTTTGGCCTAGTGACCATCAGGGGCATCACCCTGCTGAAGCCACTCTTGGCTCCCTCCCTGCAAGAGACCCGATAGAAACATATGCAAACCAAGTGTTCGCCACTTTGCGGCTCAGCAACTCAGGTGCAACTACATCTACAAGGGTTCGCACGTCCTGGCCACGACGGTCATTCTTCAGGTTTGGTCGACACATCTCTCCTGCTGAGGAAAAATGGGGTCCCCTCATGCTCGACGAGTATAATTTCCGTTGATTCGTAGGTTTCAGGGCATGCTGCGCCAAAAGTGCTAGTTGTTCCAAAGTTTCGACATGTAAAGTGCTAGTATTTTTGTTACATGTCTCGGTAGCACGCCACCCACACCTGCCCCGAGACTGGCCAGGGACCCCCCCCTTTCCTTTGCCCCTCCGCGGCTCGCCGCGCACCAGGGGCAATTCCCCGACCTCACCGCAGAGATGGGGGAAGCGGACAAGCTGAAGGTCGGAGACGGATCGAGTGGACCGGTCGGAGGAGCTGCGCTTTGGCTGGCCAAGTCACATATTTGCATGAAGATATGGAACGTTTGGGATGGGTACTTATGTGTTTCCTAGACATTCCTAGACGTTGTATCGGTGGCGATGCTTTGGAAAGGATGTTTTACATGATGTTCTCACTCGCAGAGATCGCCCTGGATACTAGAATGATCGAAGGAGACCGGCCAAGCTTGACACACCTCACTGCCAGGCTGAAAAGCACATGAAGGCGCACCCCTTGGAAAAGCACTTGGCCGAATGCCTGGCTGAGTGGAAGATGTACATCAAGATGTTGAAGGCCTTTCTTCCGCACAAGGGTCCGAACAACCACAGGGTTGAACTGGGGGGTCCTCCCTATGTTCATACACACTCAGGTGTCAAGCGTTTTCCACCTGATCCGTCTAGACCAGCTGGGCTTACTGCGGTAGATGCAGCCTCCACCACTCCACCGCTGGGGCGCTGCTCCGCTGGTGCCAGGATCATGGGCAAATCCCGGCCGATGCGGAGGAGGTGGAGTATCCCTACACCAAGGTGCTCTGGGGAAGACGTTACAGAGAAGGCTAGAATCCAAGGCGTTTCCTTTCTTAAAAACAATTGGGTTACTCCTATTACCTGTAACAATCAGTATACAATTATCACTATTTTTGCGCAAGGTCTTTACTAACCATCATCATCCACTGTTACAGGTAATAGGATAGACCAGATAGGCCCAAGTTCTTGAGATGTTTCTAGACATGTTTTTGGAGTGCGACGGACTCCGTGGAGTAGAAGATGTTGTTGTGTTCCATGGGCGGATGGATTCACATGGAATGGAATGGAGGTGGAGGACGACTTCACAGAGCGAAGACGACCTGACTCTTTGCTAGGAGAACATTGAGGAGATCTCGGAAAGGGCGAAGAAGTTCCTCATGGAGGACTGTGCCACGCCACGATGCGAGTCCAAGGGCCTTGCCTGAAGTCATGCGTGGGCATTTGAAGTTTGGGGTCATGCTGGAAACCTACGGAAATATATAGATATTTAACAAACCATTATAAACCCCCCCTCGCGAAGGTGTTGGCGTTGCTTGGAAGTACCGAGGCCTTCCCGGCCTTCCCCTTCCAGGCGCTCTAGAGGGGTCCTAGAGGTCCTGGCTTCAGTCTTCATTAGGCACCGCATGGTAGGGGAAGAACTTAGCAAAAGCATGCAACAACGATGTTCCCGGACCGGGCTCGAAATCGAAATGCCTTTTTAACTAAGTTTCTGATATGTTCAGATATGATATGTTTAAGTTCAACTTTTGCTTGGGATGATCGATCCCCACTGATTTTTCATGTGAGCTGAAACCACCAACCAGGTATTTGGAGGCCTTTGGCGGCGGCCCTGTCGTTTTTGAGTTGTCCATGTCGTTTTGGGTGGTTGGAGAGTCTCGCACATGGGAGGAGTACGAGAAGATGATGGCCAAGATGTCCAAGAAGGCGCTAAGAGGGGTCGGGCTGAATGGAGGGGTCGGTCTTCTTGATGTCAGAGAGCATTGATCTGTTTCAAAGCCCTTGATGCAGTTGATACAGAGGAACTTGCTGCTTACCAGCGCAAAGCTGCGCTCTCCCACCGGTCAGGCCGGCAAAGCGTAATAAACAATTTTGGAAGTCTCTACCCCGGCGCTCGTTGTGAGTACCTTGACTGCAGGGATGGTGCATGATGGTGCTGTTTGATATCCTTTTCGTGGTTTAGCCGTTTGCTTGGGCTTGCTTGGGCTGGAAGAACACCAAACGCATCGCCTTTCCTGGGGATCCTAGCTTCCTGAATGTTGGGTGGTGGTTCAGTTTCTTGTCATTCTTTATTGCGACTTGTAGCGACAATATATTCCTGGCGGTCGTTTTGTGTATTAGGGTCTCTATTTTTTCGCCTGCACTCTTCATGCGGGGGTAATGCTGTAGCACTGTAGCCTATGACGACATCAACTGACATGTGATAGCCGACCAGACACCAGCTCATAGCAGAGAGTTCCTTCAGGGGTCATTATCCGAATCACAGTTGGAACTTGGACCCTTTAAGGAGCGGCAGAGGTTGGTCTTGAGTCTTGAATTTTGGACGAAGGGACCTGCATAGGTGGACTGCGATTGCTCCAGTACTGCAGCTTCGTCATGTGAACTTGTTGGGTTGTAGAGTGGATGTTGGAGTCATTGCCAGGAAAGGGGATGAAGCAAGGCTAAGCAAGGTCCATGTTTTTTTCGTCCTAGCCACTGACACCTCGGGTCCCGCCTTCAATCGAGACTTATATAGGTAGCCCTCGCATGCCCTCGCCCGTTTTCGTCAAGGAGATGGTGGCGGAGAGGTTAAAACAATGCGTCAGCAGCCAAAAGGGTTGCTCACAATAGCTACAGAGGCGTGCAAAAGCAAGTGGTGGGAGCTTTTGGTCAAACAACGAGCTGTTATTTGCTTTTTCAACCAACATGGGATTGTTGTTCGGGTCGGTTCTGCTACTACTGGGTGAGTTGGTATCAACGGGGTTTTACATGGGAGTCATAGGAGTTGCATCGTCTACTCTGACTATGTTTGTTTTTTTTTCCCGCTCTGGAGATGCATGATTCTGCTTTTTTGTATATAGCACACATTTTGAGCGAAAACCGAAGCACCTGCCCTTCTTTTGCTACTGCCTCACTTCCCCGTTTGCACGCGCCGTGCGTTCGGAATATTGACATTTTAGCTGACCGCCAAAAAGCGTCAAGATGTGGCTAAGTTGGAGGCTTTGTCAAAGATTTCGCTCCAAACTGTAGCTGTGCGTCCTCTCAATTTGTAGCTCATGCGTGTAGGTGAATCAACTTGGCATCCTAAGAGGTTGTTGAACCCTGTCCACATCAGTTCTCTACTTGGCACGTGTGCACGCTGTTTGTGCTTTGTGAACAAGCCTCTCACCAAGTCCTTGATTCATCATCTAGGAATGCTGAACATCCAAAGTGCAGACTATCCCACCCATTTTTGACTTGACCATTGGACTTTCGACTTTGAACTTTTGGTCGAGGGGGCGGATCACCCTCCAGCTGGTTTGATAGGCATTTAGAACAAGTGCAGGGCCTCACAGTCACTCTCTTAGCGCTTGTTGGCTGATCAGCAGGGGCGTTCCGTGAAGAACTTGGCCCAAGTCGTGAAGAACTTGGCCCAACCACCGCGTGACATGCCTCAGATCTCTCATTTGTCCAAGGTTTCATGGAAAGAGCAGGTTGTTTGGTGAACATGGTGTGTGACCTAATGTTTTGTTCGACTGATGTTCCGGTTGAGTGACAGAGAAGGCCCCCCGCACTCTCCCAACGCGGGCTCCAGCTACATCCTTGGAATCCCTAGCGCCTATCAAATCTGTCATTGAATGGAAGCCACAGTGCAACATATCCAGGAATCCAGCTTGGAGTCATCGGGAGTCCAGACCGATGCCTTGTTTGTTTGGCTGACAGTCAGAAATTCTAGGTGCTGACTCTCTAGGAGGTTGCTGGTACAATCCATGAATCTCATGGGGTACCAGAACCCACATGGGGTGATTGATAATGGACACCCCTTAACCTCTAAACAACATAAAAGGCTTCTTAAGAAAACGTACCTTTTGGCAAGGTTCTCAAAGGCTTTCCCCTTGCCAGTGGAACTCTTGTTGGAGACTGTTTTGTTCTAGTGGAAGGGCACTTTGGAGCAGAAATTCAACCATAAGGGTTTTGTTTGCCCGTCATGTCACTAGATCGGGCAGCGCCGCTTCGTCCTACGCCCGGAACGGCGTTGACACTTGACCCCAGAAGCGTGTGCGTTTTGCAGCTTCTGGGTACATGCACTGGATGCCCAGCCTTACATGGAGGCCATGTTCGAACACGTCATGGCATGCTGTTTCGTTCTCATGGAGGCTGTCCAGAGCAGTACCAGAAGCCTCACATGTCCGGCCACTGCACTGCGGTGTCCATCTTCCGTGATCTCGGCAGGCAGCGCGTCGGACCCAAAAAGGGGGTCCTCGACCTCGACCTGATCTCTGCAGTGGTGGTGCTCCCAAACCGACCTGCTCAGACCGAACCGACCTCAGCAGGTAGAACCGACCTGCTCAGGCCAAGGAACCAACCCCAGCAGGTAATAGCTAATGACATTTAATGACAACGTAGGTCCGACACGTAGGTGCATGATGGTGCATGTACGGCGGTGTGCATGGTGTGTGGGGATAATAAAAGCGGTGTCATACCCATTGATGACCCCACGTGGGACAGATAGGTGCTTTGCATTTTCTGAAGGCCCCTGTTGGTTTCTTTGCATCGTCATGGAGTTTCTGACCTTGCAACAATGATTGGGGCGAACGTTGCCGCGCTTCAGTCGCATCACCATAACCGAGTTTGGGTATGTCCACTGGTCGCAAACTTGTTTCACTGCCCAGGTCCTGTTGTTGTCTCTTTCGGTTCGATTCCCTTCTCCCTTTTATAATACTTTAGATGATATGCTGGAATCGCTGAGAGTCTTCAGACTCCTTCCCCGCTGCGGAGGGACCTGTCGTCTTCTCTCAGGCTGCGGCGCCAGGCCATGCTCAAGGACACGCAGCTGGCGAAAGATCTCCGGCTGCCGCTCGGCGACGGTCGACGGCGCACAAAGCGCGTGCGGCTTCGGTGGCTTCGAACCGAGGCCCGAGCGCCAGGTGAGGCAGCTGCTGGAGAGCAGGCCGGGGCGCTTTGGGGGTGTCCAGGCACTTGGCTTGATGCAATGTTCAGGCATGGTGGGGGTTGCAACTGCTACATATACCCAAACACTCCATGGCATATGCCAGTATATATGCCCACATTGACCCGTGAAACCACCCCAATTGTATACTATGCCAGTCCCATGGGCCGTGTTTGGGATACAGTGTTAATGTCTAGTGGTGTGAGTCGACTCCCAACTGACCGAGTCGGACGGACTGGATCCGAGCACACGGAACGAACACCGAGCGTAGCGCTCGTACGAACGAACAGCTTCCTACTGGCCGCCTTGGGAGTGAGAGCTGCACGAGTGGCACCATCGGACGGGTGCCAAATGGATACACAGGCCTATGCTGAGGGTATTATGGTTTGTTGGTTACTGACCCCTTTGATCCTGGCTTGGCCAACCACCATAATAGTTTGTTGTTTGTTCATTGCATAGCCAGTCCAGACTGATCCTGGCCAAGCAAGGCATATGTGGATTTCTTCTTTTAAGTACCGACATGTTCGGGTATTGAAGGAAGACACTTTCCAAATATCACTGTATTTGAGGTCGGAAAGCATATGTTTGGTGGCGGGGACTAGGGTGAGTTTCTTCATTTTGTTCCATGCTCACCAAGTTGGGGTTAAGCACTTGTTTGTGCGCGGTAACTTTTGCATGGGTTGATGTAGCCTTGGTTTAATTTTCCATGTCAATTCCCGTTTCATTTGAAGATATTTACATGTGACATAGATTTGGATGACAGCCGCGTTCCTGTGATGCATACTAAGATATATAGACAGACTAATTACTGTGGATACCCATGCCATGCGCACATTGCATGTATACTTGCCAGCCGCTGGCCAAAAGTTGCCCAACCTCGTAGCAGACCCAACCTTCCACGTATTGCTTTTATACAAACCCAGAACGTCAGGGTGATCATCAGAATTGAGCCTCTCCAGGCTCTTGCCTGACTCCATTGTGGACAAAAAGTCGGAGGGGACAGGAGATCCACTACTTGGCGCTTCCATGGAAGATGTGGAAGTGTAGCGAGACGTGTACGAGAGCATGGTGGCTCCCAACATGGGTGCTGGGTCTACGATTTCTAGCTCCTGCAGAGAACCACATGACATGGAACCTGAAAGCCACTGGGAGGTCCATGAGAAGAGTCTTACAGCAGGGGTCCATTCTCACAGTCCATGTGGGTACCTGCAGTGCAGGGGTGTACCTGCGGACCGGAATTTTTGGTCCAAGGATGAGCGTTTTGCTAACCACACCGTCACGTGCTGTGCTCATTGGGGTGGATGCACCTTACCAATCAACTACAAGGTGGTCTCCTTTAGTTATGATAGTTGTGTCTTGGCTTTCGAGATAATAGGAACTTGATCTGTAAGTATCGATCCCTTTGAAATCACGAGACGAGCTTGTCATCCACCTGTATCCAATCCTAGCCGGGTATTTGGTATACTCCTAGCATTCTCCTGCAGTATATAAACCACCCCGAGGAGGATGACCAAGCGCCGCTGCACCGATATATCGCAGGAGAGCGCGTCTCCAGCTTCTACCGCATCTCCCCAATCGCCGTGCCCATCGCGGCGCGCAGGTGATCCGGAGGTTTTTCGGGTGTCGGAGGGAAGAGATCGAAGCGAAGAGAGGAGGAAGAACACCTGCAGGTGATGTTTTTGATGTTTTTTTTGTTTTATATATATATATAGTCGTTATTTTTGTTGCTGTGTTCTTTAATTTGGTGGAGGAGTTTTGAGATGTTTTGACCGTTTTCCCTTCCCAGTACCCACGTGATGGAGACACCAGCGACACCTCCCCAAAAGATGGGCGATGTAGCACAAACGGTTGGGTTGCCCTCAAGAGCCTTCAAGAGTGCACAGTATGCTGGCCACTGCTGACTGACAACATTCAGTTCAGGAGCTGCATCAGCAGGCATTCTGCATGGTGCAGAAGCCTCATCCAGCATCAGGTTTTCAGCTGCATTGCTTTGGCTGTTTTGCTCCCTCCCCCCCAAAAAAGCACCCTCCACCCAGTAGTTGCGGTCGTTGACTTCCTTCGACATGTCCCCCAGTGGGCGTTTGTGGGCCGCCGCAGGCTAAGGGCATTGGAGGCCTCCTTGACCTCAAAAGATGAAGAAGAGCCACTTGGCACAGCCGGAAGCTGATTGCACAATGGTTCAGGATTGTACGCGTACAAAATGGGCATAACCATGCACAACCTGATAGTCGAAGCACTCTTATATACACCATACTACAACACTGAGAATGCCCGTTAGTAAAGTAACCATTTCCCAAGCACTTATTGGATGGGATTTACATTGCTAATGAGGTTCGGTTTGTCATCAGTGGAGAAGATTCTTGCGCTACAGAAGAACGAACATGAGAGAACTGAGAGAACAAGTACCTACCGCACTGCGTATGAATAAGCACATGCATCTCATTCATTCTGTATCATATAGGTTGTATCATACTGTATACTGTATCATATATGGTTCGAATGGCCAAATGGCCAAACGAGGTGTCCTTGGCCGCAGAAACCCGCGCGCATCGCACTCAGGTTTCGCTGCACCTCGTCCGGGGGCCTCAGACCATTTCATCATTCTCATTCTCGATGCCGAGAGACTCTGCGGCGGTCCCAGCGGGACAGTCAGGTGCTCCAAGCGGGTCGACGCGCTGAAGGCGCCGAGTCTGGAAGTTCGAAAGGGGGCGGTTGCGATAGAAGAAATCAGAGCCGGCTGTGTGTGTGGTTGGATTGAAGCTTCATGAGATGTTCATGTTATTACATCGTGTGTGATGTGTAAATGATGTTCTTAGTTAGAGAAGTGGATGGACATGCCCTTGGAACATGTGAGCATTCCTGATCTCATTGTGGGTTTTGTTTGCAACATGGCTACACATTGGTTCCAACAGCAACAGAATGTAACAGAGCACAGGCGATTTCTGGGCACAACTGCTGTCGTATTTGTCCGCTGAGAACGTCAGAGTTCACCAGAAGGGACTGTTCCATTACTTTATATAACATTCTTTAGTTTTATCCCTGTACCATGAACAGTCGCCCAGACATGTTTTCATGTGTTTTGTTTGTTCTATATATACTTGTAGCAGGCCTAAGGGGGACCTTTTGAGGCATTCTCGTTGCTCGTGGCGGACAACTCGGACAACTCTGTGTTGGATTGAGTTTGAGTGCTATATAAGGCTATATTTGTCCTGCAGTCAAGGAAGAACAACTTTGTGTCAGTGTAGGTTGTTTAAGAAGATCTGCAGTAACCTAGATTCCCCACTCAGGAGATCATACGCCAGGCGAGACACCCATTTGCCAGGCGATGTCAATGTCCTTCACATGCTGCGGGAAGGCGGCGAATCAGGAAGACACACGATTAACGACGACATCCAGTCTCAAAGAGTTTATAGACATGTTGAGGCTTCCAAGTCATGTTCTATTTGTTTGGTTGTTGCCTGGGCGCTGTGAATTCATGTTTTGATGTTTTTGGCCTTTGGCCCTTGGTTCTTACTGCACATTGGGAGGCCACTGGTCCGACAAAGTTTGGCACGACCTCTTGGTATACATAGGGATGTTGCTCCTCAGATTTCTGGATTTGGTCGGCGAGCACGGATTGCAGCTGCATAGTACTGTTCCGTTTTTGAGGATGTGAAAGAGTGAACCAAAAGCAGTGAATCAAGTTTCAGCCCCTGACAGCTACCAGTGACTTTGTGGCTTAGTGGCTCACATGATCCAAGTTGTTTTTCGATTTACCCCCCTCTTGAACAAGCAAACGAAACCACCCAAATGCAAAGATGAGGGTTTCATTTGCCAGGTGGCTGGTGGCTGCTACTTTGGTTTGGGGGAGTTTGTGTGACACTCCTGCAGGAGGGTTTTTGGAGGGTGTTTTTGGCAAGCAACATGACAACATGACAAGATGAGCAACTTGACAAACATTTGCAGATTGTCCCATAGTGCCGCCCATAGATAACAGATAACCCTCGCTGGAATCATCAAATTGGCAAACCGCGAGCCACCTGTTTGTAGAGGACCTCATGATCTGATCTTGATCCAGGGGAGTAAGGCCCCGCCATTTCACTCCCATTTCCCTAGGGATCCAAGTACCTTCTCAGGTACGGTGATGTGTGGAGACACTGTTTGTGTAGCTTTACCCAACCTGAGGTTTGGTACGACTGGATCCCTAGGGTTTCAACCAATCCCCACATGTCGAAGCCCCGCAGCACGAGCCGCCTCACGGTCACCGCCGGTCTTCCGCCCCGCAGCTGGTTCTGGGCTCCAGCCGGGTGACCCCAGCGACCCAGGGTCCTTAAGGCGCCGGGGCGACCGTCGGGTTTCGGTTCAGGGTGGGCGTGGGCTCATGGGGTGCTATGTGAGCGGAGCAAAGGGGTTCAAAGCTGACCACAAAAAGGTAAGCGGTGAGATCATGACTTGTTCATCGTGCTTTTTGTATTTTTTTGTCATTTTTTCAGTGGGGTGGGGTTGCCACCCACCAAACACATGCGGAGGAACCCAGGCTCTTCAGGCCTCCCCCGTGAAGCGGGCAAACAGTCCGCTCAGCGGCTGCGTTTGGGCAACGGTTGCACCTTGTTGATGGAGGCCACCGGTTCTGGCGCTAGATGAATAACACTCAAAGGGTAGATGTTGGGTCCAGGGCTAGCCCGACCCGTTGAGAAAGGAGCCAAACTGAGCTTATTTTCACGATCTCCCTCCAAAAAAACGAGCTCAGGAGCAGCAGGAGAGTCTTCCCAACCACTTGCTTGAAAATACAAAACGGCTTGAATGTGGCAGGGTTCAGACATGTTCAGTCACAAATCCTTCCAAGTGGGTTATATACCTCTCATGTCTTTTGCGATGCGATCCGCGCCTTCCGCGGATACTTTTGAGGAGCCTTCTCAGCATGCAGAGACTTTTGCTGGCAAGTGGCCTCGCGACCTTGGCAGGTGTGACACTCGAGACCTTGGGAAGTTTTTGCGGAAGGAATTAGGTCAAAGAGACAGACCAAGACCTATCTTGGTCGACCGCACCTTAACATGCATTCCAGCGTCTCAGCGATGCATATCTTTGAAAGGATTTACACACTGAAACTCAGACAGTGGCTACCGTCCATTGGAGCGAGTTATGCTGACCCGCACGTGCGGCGAGGTGCTGACCCCGCTTCTGACGCCTTTGTGCACCTCTTTGAGTGGCCGCAGAATCGGCAATGGTGGGCAGTTGGGCCAGGCGTTTGGGAACATGATGGAACATCATATCCCAGACACTCCATGTATGGCATGGTACCTGACATTGAATAGACATTGGAGGCGGTTTCAGGGGCCAATGTAGGCATGACATGGAGTGTTTGGGTATGAACTGTGGGAATTGGTTCGGGAACTTGTACATGAGGTACACATGTGGACTCATCTAACACATGGCCAAGCTTGTAGGAGTTCTTCAAGAACCGAGCGTGGATGAAAGATGAATGGTCATGGTCAGCCCTTGGAGGCTTCCAGGGTTTCATGGTCACATCGGTAGTCACTGGACTGTTTGCTTGGTGACTTGGTGACTTGGAGAGCACGGACAACAGTTCTAGGCCGGGTGATGGAACCCTCGGAAAAAGACCGTTGAACAACAGAAAGGCTCAGTCTTTTCTGCTTGGTTTTGCTTCAGACCGCTGAGAAGGAATGCAGTTTGGAAACGCGAGAAAATCTCGATCAACAGCATCACCAAAGATTGCAGCTTCCACCATCAAGTTAGACCGCATCTGGGTGGCTCCTAAGAACTGGGCTAGCGGCTAGCGCTTGATCACTGATCAGCAGATCGATCAAGAATAGAACAACCAAAGCACCACATTTCTGTGGTCATAATATGTGTTCCGGAGCATATGTTGGGTGTGTCCCAAAAAGACCTGTCACAGTGGGTTCAGACCGTTCAGAGGAACTACTCTCCTTCAGACCGTTCAGAGAGGTCGCCACTGGGCCCGGACTGACGCACTCGCTCCCTCAGTCGGTGCCAGACCTCGTCGCCGAGGTCTTGGAGCGACATCGCTCAGGAGTGCGAAGACTGGTTGGGCCCCAAGGCGGGAACCGGTGGTTCCAGCGGCGGCCAGGTGAGCTGGGAGGCCGGTGTCAGGTTCTTTTTTAAGATGGGGAGATGTATGACTTGTGTCTTTTTTAAGCGCGGAAGACACATGGCTGTGGGTCAAGACCAGCATACCTAGGTTGACCATGGTTGACCTATATATCTGGAAGGTCGTTCGCTACATGGTGAGGAGGGCTCCAGGTTTTGATCCGTCCCCATATTGAGATTTGCTTTGATAACGTGTGCACCGCCGACCGAAATGAGCATGTCCGTCCACACGTCGATGCCCCGAAACAGCGGTGGAACGGTCCACGGCTTTTGCTGGGATCGAGTCAGCTTGGCCAGCTTGGCCTCCCAGCTAAGCATCCAATTAAGCCAATATATAGAGACTGGTAGAAGAGCACTGGACAAGGAACATGATCCAAATCTCTTCGCAGTTTAGATGGCTAATTCGTCCGAATCAGGGTGGGTTTGTTCAACCTTGAGCCATGGGCCATGGAACGTTTCCCTCTTACCGCTTACCAGTCACTTCTTTGAGAATGAGAGAAGCCCCTGGTCTCCCTGGGTGTTTCTTTCTACTGATTGTACTTGTGGTATTTTGGCGTGTTTTTGTATGGTAGATGATTGCTATAGTACTTGCTTTGACAAGAAGCTATTCAAAGGTGATCCGTCAAATTCACCCAGCAACGTTCCATGAACAGTTTGAAATTCCAAGTCTATAGGAGCTATAGGCTATAGCCAGGAAGGAGCTATAGGCTCTAGCTATAGGCTATAGGCTAGTCTATAGGAGCTATAGCAGGAACAAAATTACACTCCCTGAAATGATCTTGCCGAAGTTCCGGCCCCTTGGCCCGACGAGGCCGGATGAACCACTATTCATGATTCCATATGACGAAAAGGGAGTCTCAGATGTTTGAAGAGCCAACTTCCAAGTGGCGTTGTTTGTTGATCTTCCCAAGTTGAGCTTCACCTATTGAAGACACACTCGGGCCCGGCCTGATGCGACCTCTACCTTTACCACCGGCCAGGGCTTCAAGGCAGTCCAAGTGTCCCCACCTACGGAGCACATCCAAGGGCAGCAGCTTGGGCAATGCGACAGGGGGGGTCCCGGCAACAGGAGCTTTTGGATGATGTTAAGATTTGTGCATTCAGGGATCCAGGAAATAGGAAGAATTAGCCTTAGCCCTGTTCTTTTCCTGTTCTTCCCTTGTTCAGGTGATGGTAATATATGTAGAACAATGAATCTTGGTCCTCTCTTCAAGGAGAGGAACGGAGGAACGCTTGCTTTCCGCATCAGAGGAGTGCGTTCATGTGCAGTTTTGAAAACAAGGCACTGCGGATTGGATATTCATGTTTGCGGCCATTCCCTTTTGCAGGACCCTAGGGATCCAGCCGTACCTTCTCAGGTTGGGTACGACTGGACCCTGCAAACCCACCTAGACAAACAGTGTCTCCACACATACCGTACCTGAGAAGGTGCTTGGATCCACAGGGGTGACGGTGCTTTTGTGATCCTCCCATGGCAGGCAGGATATGGCGGGATGAGGATTGTTGAGATCCCTTGTCTAAGCTGTGCAACTTGGAGTAATGTGTTTTTCCTTTTTGTTGCATGACAAGATAAGCGAGCGGATAAGCCTTCCATCGAAACCAAAACATTATCGTCGCGGAGATGACCCTCCTGAAGACATGCGCAACATGTTTCAGCCGCTTAAATGTGTTGCATTCCAGGTGGGTACGACACGGTAGGACCGGCCAAATCTGCGCCACATACGAACCACCGTGTGCTACTGCTACTACCTGCCGGGTGTCCCAACTCCTGGGGCCAGGGGACGTTTTTTGTGATCTGAGGCAGTGGTGGACCCGATACCAACCAGTGTCGTACAACTTGCCAGGGTCCCAGCAGTCGGATCCGTGTGCTCCGTCGTGCTCCAGGGTTAGGGGTTCAGACCTCGCACCTCCTCAGGTTTGGTATGGCTGGCCCTGAGGTCCTGACACCTCCCCAAACACCTACTCAAGTTTGGTATGGCTGGAGCCTTAGGGAAAATGACCATCGGCTTTCGCACCGTGCCATGAAGGCACGGCTGGAGCCCGTGTGCGGTGTGGACGCGGTGCGTTTGGGCACACCACACACGGATTGGTCCGGCTGTGTTCATCCATCGGCGATGGGTCAGAAAGCCGACATTGAAACGGTCAGAGCATCCGGGTCTTGTAGAGATCAGATCGAATTTCCAGGCCTAAACGGATGAGGTTACATGACTGGTCGGAAGGGCCGGACCCGGGTCTGAATATCCACCATTCCGAGACTGAGACATACTGAACCCCCCTTAGTCACCTTATAGTCCTGCTGCACCCCACAAGCAGGACGAGCCGCTCTGGAAATGAGCAGGCCTGGGCCCGGCCTGGGCGTCATGGTCCTGCGGGGGAACGCGAAGAAACCACCAACGACCGTCGCTTCAACCCACGGGCTGAAACGTGGAATAAGATGGGCTGAACAAGACGCCCACAAGCTGGTTACTGTAGGTCCGAATCCATTTGTTCCCCCTAAGAATGGAACATTCTCACATGTAGGGATGCACTCCTGACTCCGAATAGCTGACCAGGGCACCTTAGCGAGTTGGTGTTGTTGTCTGCGCCCCATCCATGTTCTGGGGACGGATCTAAAAACAACTCAATCCATGTTTCAATTTCATTCCCTCAACTATCAATTACCTGCAAGACCAACACATAATCTGAACGACGCAAACTTGCTCTAGAATCTAGAAATTGGGGTTCAACATGGACCCCGATGTTTTGATGGTGAAATGTAATGTTTTCGGAAGTCTACTACCTGCGAGTCCTTCATTTGTCACGTTTTGTCAAATTCTTACCAGGGAGCATGTGGACCATCACGTGGAGATAAGCTGTCCTTCAGCAATAGAAGAAAAGACAGGACGATCAGCTGATAGAAAGCTGCCCAGGATACAGATTCCATCAGATACCCGTACCTTATGTTCTATCCGATTCTATCATGTCGCAGCTTTGTGAAGATCTCCATAGGCTCCATGAGTGAGAAAAACACAGAAAAAACAACTCTAAACACAAAATGGATGCTGCCAGTTCCCCAGGCGCGCGCTCTGCCCCCGTGGCTCACAGAGATCGCTGATTTTTCTCCGGGGTGTGCGAAGCACTGAGCTTTCGCCTCGTGTAGATGGAGCAGACATGAGCTGTTTGGGACTGACATATGTGTGGCATATGTATATATATATAATATGTATAGGTAAATATGCCAGTCCCATGGAGTGTTTGGGTAGAGCACTTCCGAGAAAGAGCAACACATTCCAATGGTGACCACTTGGCTCCCGGTGATGAGATGAGACTCACACGGACCTTGTTGGAGACCACACGGACAGCCACTTCTTGCGCGACCACTCGCCCGCCACGGCATGGGAATGAACTTGAATGAAATAGGAGACCGAAGGACTGATCTGGCCCAGCTGAGGCCAGCACTAATAGGGTCCAGCTGTCCAGCTTTACTAGCGGGGAGGAGGGTTGTGATGGGATGGTTGTTCAGTGGGACCTTCATGAGGAGCCAGTCATAGGCTCTTAGATTCACATGATCAGAAGAAATCAAGTGACATCAAGTGACCCTGGCCCCACGGCTTCAACCCTAGGCTTCCTTAGGCTAACATTAACCTAGTCAGTGGGTAACCTTTACTTTCCTTGAGGATTGGTTTCTCGACTGATTCAGCAAGAACAGGTGGAAAGAGGTTAGCCATGGTTAGCCTTGATTTTTCAGGGAAACCGAGGAAGTCAATCAACTGTTTCTGGGAGCGCCTTCCTTTTACCCATCCAACCATACACCACACTGTGGAACAGCAGTCCCTTCCATTCTACCAATCACGCGCCCACGTGACCCAAGACCCAATCAAACCCTCTCCTCTTCGGCTTGACCATCCCATCCTGCCCCCATGCCCTGGCGCTTTCTCCACGGCGTGGCTTCTGGGGATCCACTTCCGGATGCCATCGTGCTGTGGACACGTGTCACCCCCAACGGCACGAGTGCAGCGCGAGCGCTGGTGGTGCGGTGGCAGATTTGGGAGGGCGACTTGGAGCGCAGCGATGGTTTGGAAGCGCCGTTGCTCCAGAGATGGTTTATTGATATCCCCACCCCCCCAGGAAGCAGACTCCATTTTTGGTGTGGGGAAAGCATGGGTGACAGTGACAGCTGACAGCCGAGGATGTTGAATCGAGTGAAACCAGGAACAGCATCACAGGTTTCGATTCGAACGTCCCTGCAAACCAATCCGGCTTGAAGAGTCGTGATTTGTTTGGTGGGCTGGAAGAGCGCGTACATGATCTAAGCCAAGCCGATGGCATCCGCTGTCCCAGGGCATCGCAATAAGCGTTTGTGATTGTTTGTGTCTTTTTCAGTTCCGGCTCTTCTTCAGGGTGTTTTTTTTTTTTGTTTTTTGAGTTTTAAAGTGATTTGTGACAGGCCTGTTGGTGACCTCAAACCAGGATATCAAGTTTGGTCACTTTGAAGAACCAGGAGTTGACATTTTTTGTGTGTTTATTTTTATATATCAGCTCCAGCGAGCTTCCGCTCACTCCCCAAGAATTTGTAGTAGATTGCTGGTGCGAGGGTCAAGGTTGGCAACATTAGAGCCCCGTGCTCAGCACTAACTGACACGGTTTTCACCACCTCCACTCACATCTTGGGGCTCAAGGCGAGAATAAGCTGCTGTTTGGTGAGGACACAGCTGAAGAAAGGCGGATGGGGACATCTTCTTCCGGGCTGGGCCGGTCTCTCGTTGTAGGAAAGCAGAAGCCGCTTCACCCAGACGCTCCATGTGCCTACATTGACCCCAATGTAGGCATATGTTGCATACATGGAGTGTTTGGGTCAGTTGCATTAACACACCGCAGAACGTGCCGAACGTGCTGCGGAACCACCCGACGCCGACGCCATTGGACGTAGGAGCCTTACATAAGACTATTGGCCTATGGGTTTCATTGGGTTTCTAGAGGAGGTTCCATGTCGATCTTCGTGAGGCATATATGATCGGGGTCATCTTCAGCTTCTAAGACTTAAGGGCCAAAGACCTGTCATTGGTCGTGCTTGTAAGGATGAGGTATCCAATGTCATCAAAATTAAGAGTGACATCACAACGGCATTGAATGGCAAATGTATGTGGTTTGATGTAAAATGATGTATGTAATGTGCGTAAATTGTTTATTCAATGATACTTATTTATATGTTATGTGTATCATCATCACAATGACATTGACAGTTTGATGATGCCTTTTGCTAACTTATGTTGCCTTATTTTAACTTATTTTGTTTTCTTTTGCCTTCTTCTACCTTCTTTTGCATTCACTGCATGAAACACCAATGTTGCATTCACCCTACTGCCTGGATGCAGAATGACTGTACAAATTTTCATGCATACAGGTGATATCAATTGTGATTCATACGTGGATAAATATACACTTACATCATATATAATCAAGTTGGGTTTGTCCCATTACTTGTAACAGTCAGTAAACAATTATCACTATTTTTTACACGGCCTTTACTAACCATCATCATCCACTGTCACAGGTATTAGGATACACTAAGCAGCCCCCCCAAGTTATCATAGTTATAACTTTAGTTATAGCACTTACTGAAGTTAAAAATAAGTTATAAGTAAGTTATATGAAAGAAAGTGTAAGTAAGTTATAAGAAAGTTGTAGAAGTTATTAAGTTGCTTAAGTTGTTTGCGTTGCCAAAAATCAGGGCAGACAACCGCCGAGCCAAAGACACAGAAAACACAAGTGTTTTCAAATTCTGGGCAGACAACCGCCACAAGTCCACAGCCAGTCGCACTTTTACAGCAGACACACGACTTTGTCATCTTCGTGGCACCACCACGCTGGCCGCCAGACATTGCTGCAACCGATTGGCACAGCTTCGATCTGGGGCGTTCGTTTGAACGCGCGAGTGTTGAAAACCGCTGCTGATTCTTCCACCAGTTGTTCGATGAAAGCGAAAAAACGCTCTTCTCGTTCCAGAAAGAACAAAGCCAATCCTGCGCTGTCACGTCCAAAGAAGAGAACATCATCCTTCGATAACTCAACGCTTCCCTCTTTGTATGTGGTGCCCATGCGGCACTCAAGGCCACAAGCATTGCGAACTTCTTCAGCTTCATACAATGTTCCTGCAAGCTGCGGCTTCCATAGATGAAATTGCTCAACGTTCCGGTGCAAAAGGCGTGTCAGCACCGCCTGCGAAAACTGTCCATTGTTTTTTTTGCAAAAGACTTTGCAAGTCGTTCACCAACTGTCTCTTGAACTGCTGATGCTTTCTCTCCCCTGCCCAGCAGTCGCAGTATATATATTCATAGCACTTGCTCAAATGTAAACTCAAGTGGTGCTTTGGTCGGATTGCTTCTTCAGTGTACATATCAAGGAAGCATTGCAAGTGTCTTCGTTGCTTACTTCGCAGCGCATCAGGACAGCCATTCCCGCGTCGGAACTGCTTCAAAATGTTCACCACCTCCATCAAAGCGTGAAAAGATTTCAGCTCTGGTAAATCTTCATAGGTGGCCAAGGAGGAAGCATAGAAGCAGAGTAGACTGAGGAGAAACCAAACAGCTGAAGCATCTCCTTTGTAGACTGTTCCAGCCCAGAACGACTCGTGAAAAAGCCACTTCTGAGCTGATGGAGATCTGTATTTTGGAGATGCGCACTGCCATGATACCTGCGCAACGGCCTTCTTTAAATCAGCCAGAGTAGTTCCGTGGTTGCGCAGCAAAGCTTGTTGTATCAAGATCAGCTCCTGGCTAGCAATGCCATTGGAAAAATAGATGTGCATTGAATCGAGAATGCATCTGTCCAGTCTGAAGAGGTCACGGGCAACTGGCGTAGCTAGCACAGTGTTCTTTTGCAGCCTGAATCCAAATTGGCGCTCCACCTCATCTCTGCGCGCCACGGACAAAGCAGAATTCGATGTCATCAAGTAGTCGTGGGCTTGATTGAGCTCCATCTGATTGTATGGCTGAAACTCTTCTATCTTCATGCAAGTGATGTCTTTGAATAAGTCATTGTGGTGAACCACATCGCTTCCTTTGCACACACAATTCATACACAAGCAGCAAGGCTTCAAACCTGCGGCTCCCTTTCCACCCAGGAGTCCCGAGACTGCTTCATAGTCTCCCAACCACGCTTTCAAAGAGACTGTGTAATGCCGTCCAGCAAGTTGCAGACCTTTAGCCTGGCACTGAAAGAAATGACGCGCTAGTGCAACGCAATATTCTGAAAAGCCTCCAGGAAGCAGCTGAATATCTTTGTGAGGAATTGCGGAGAAAGGAAGCCAAGCACAGGAGGAATTCAGGTGCTTCAGCTCGTGCACAGCCACGTACACCAACATGCATTTTTTGTTTTGGGAAGTGGCCAAGACATTGCCCCCCTGTTGTTTCGTCAGCATACCAAATGAAAGATAAGCTGGTGGAAGGAGATGAGAGCAAGGCTGCCTTGTAGTTTGGCGCTTTCTCGATTACAAACGACATCAATTTGTCTAAGTCAGCGGCCCAAAAATGAATTGACTCACCCTCAGCACTGTCAATGCTTAGAGGTACGAAACAATTCTTTGGAGGTTCTAGTATCTGCCTCACTTTCCTTTGGAAAGCCCCAGAGGGCCGCGGCAAAGAATAAGCCTCCTGTCCGCTCGCAAGCCTTTGAAGCTTAAACACGACTTCAGCTGAAGTATGGATCAGGGAGTGGGCCAAGCAAGCTTTTTTCCATGGCCGCTCCAAGCCTGAAGTCATCCAGTGAATGTTCTGATATGGATGCCTTTTAACCCTTGTGGTTCTCTTGAAATATTTGGTTTTCAAATTCTTGAAGCATTTCAAAAATACATAAATAAATATATATATATATATCCATATATAAACGAACAACGCTGTCTCGTGAAGTTGAAACTTCCACCAAACATTTGAGTTTATACATGCCTGCGTGGGACACAGTTGCAAAGCATGCCAATCATCAACCTGGGCAGACAACCGCCACAGTCAACACATACAATCTATATATATGTACACTTTCTTTTCACCGTATACAGTTGACACTTGTCGGAATCCACCCTACATAAGAGGTGCCCTACTCGTCAGACCGCACTTGAGACTGGAGGTATGCCTCCAAGTGCTGCATCTGCACCAAGCTGTCTTCCATCAGAGCGTGAATCCCTTGCCACACGGCTGCTGTCTTGCCCGCAAAGCCAGTGAATGGTGCAGACCAAGCAACCGCGCTCTTCAGCTCACCGATCTTCATCGAGATGTTGCCGCTTTTCTTCCTCAACGATTCCTGCGTGGACAAAATCTCTTCTCGGTCGTTGAACAGCTGGTAGTCTTTCCAATCAATGACTTCCACTGGGGTTCCAAACTTCAAGGACTGGCGGGCGGTGGTCAACAAGCAGATGGCTTTTGCTAAGCCTTGTGAAGCGATCTTGTGAGACACATACAAGTCTCGCAGCCACAGCAAGACTTCGCGACAATTTTCCAGCTCGAAGTCTGCTTCTTTGCTCGCAGAGGGTTTTGCCAGCAGCAACTGGTCGTAAAAGCTCTGGACATCGTCCAGATTTAGAGACCTCTGAGAGACGGCAGCCGCTGAGGACGCCATGTCGAGTCAAGTCTGACAAGGTAGCTTTGCGCAGCTTGAGACATGAATCATCACCATTGAACAAATTGAAAAATGAAGCATCTGATTTCTGGGCAGAACTACCGCCAGCAACAGCGTATCCAATTGACAGGGCAGGACAACCGCCAGTGAAACAATACAAATCCTAACCAGTAGAAAGTATTGAAAGACAGATAGCATCTTTCTTTTCCCCCGCCAGCAAGAGCCAAAGATGCAATCTCTTGTAATGTACTGTGGATGTTGCGCATCCAAGTTTGTGTTGACAAACACAAACCACCCGAAAACAGACGGATCTCTCATGCTCCGCCCTTGAGGGCTTTCTTGTTCTCTACCAAGCCGCGAATGGCTTCCTGGGACGCTTTCACTTGTCCAGAGAGCTCCTTGTCATTCTCGAATCCCAAATCCTCCTTGGTCAACGTTTTGTTTGAAGCTGCTTTTTTTCAAAGCAGCCTGCGATTCACTCAGCCATGTAGTCATCTTCTCATGCACCTCAGTCAGGCAAGTCACAGTCTCTTCTGTGAGCTGCTCCTTCATCTTCTCCATTTGCTGAAAGTTTTTTGACAACCTGTCGCAGATCGGAGGGAGCACAACCATGCCTTTGTGAGCGAGGGCCAAAGTCTTCTTGTGGTCCTGGGCAGCTGCCTTTTGCTGGGCCCTCAAGTCTTTCCTCTCTTGAGCCTTGAGCTTGGCGGCCTCTTTCTTCCCCTTGCTGGCCGCAGCTGCGCATGCAGCTTCATCCTCCGAGTCCGTTTGCAGGCAAGTAAGGTCAACCAAATTCTTTTGAAGCTCCTTCTGTTCCTGAGTGAGAGGCGTAGGCTGCACATCTGGTTGCTTTCCCTTGACTCTTTTCGGTGCTTCTTCCTGAGGCATCTTGCGTTTCTTGGCTTGGGATTCGGCGGCAACCACAGTTGCTTCAACTTCCTTGTTGATCTCTGCACGGTCCTTGCGCTTGATCGGGAGAAGGTATGTCTCTCCCAAAATGGGATGAATTTCCTTCTCGCAACCATTGCGAATCAAATCGACGTTGTATCCTTTGGCAGCATAAACCTCGAGGGGTAGGAACTCACCTCCCACCCCCTGAGTGCTGACCACTTCCTTCTGCTTGGTGAGGGTCTCCACCAGCTGTGACCGAATCATTTTGTATCTCAAAGGCGCTGTTGGATCATTTGCTTTTTGCGCAGCGCATCGACGAAAGAAGTCTTCTTTGGCATTGGTGTCCAGCTCATACCAGCAACTGGGCATCTCCAAGTTCCGGTAGAGCATGGTAGACACGTTGTGGCATGTCTTGCAAATTGCATTGCCAACTGATTTCTTTTGTTTGGCAGCTGCCACGGATTCAGCTGTCATCCCCGAACCGCACTTGCAACATGTGGGGCAGCCATCAGATTCAGGATCATGTCGGACAGCCTCAGCTTCGGTTGCTACCACCTGCATTGTGTCTTCCATGATTCCAAGTTCCGGTAGAGCAAGAAAACTTTTTTTGAGCCCTCAAGTGTCTGCCATACATTAAAAAAATTGGTGGTAAGGAGGTCTAAGGAGACACACGGGGATACACCAGGATACATTGGGATACACGTGTATCACAATGTATCCCTGTGTGTCCT
>CAXAMN010004113.1:1375529-1412343 GCA_963970005.1 Durusdinium trenchii
TTGACACAACCTCTGCATGCGCGGAAAATCTTGCGGTTTGAGTCTTTATATATATAGATATGTCAACGTTGTCAGGAACATATTTATTGAAATTAATATATGGTATTATACGCATGCATCATATATATATATATAATGAAGAACAATATATATATATATATATATTTACGTTATGTGTATATAGACATGTCGATGTTCTCATGAACTTACATTGAATGACTTTCACTAAGAAGGTCCCCTTTCCACACTCCGTTCGCCACCGATGTGCTCCAGGCACGACTTCACGGTGAAGGTGGATGTGCACTCCAGACTCTTCCGGCCAGGTGAGACGAAGCAGACACGCAGAACACCTGGGGATATACATGAACACATGGGGATTTACAAGGCCTTTACTAACCATCATCATCCACTGAAAAAAATACACCTGGGGATTTATCACATGGAAATCATATGAAAAAACATGAAGAAACATCAACATGGAGGATGGAACTGCATGGAAATACTTGGGAAGACACCTCCCCTTTTCACCTTCCAAATGGTCTTGCAAAGGTCCTGCTTCGTCACAGGTCCTGCGTTCAGGTGAGTTCCCAGGGTCCAAACCAGGCACAGCCACTCTCCCTCGGGACCCTCTCCCTTCACCAGGTGTGGCCTACACCTACTCCTTTACCAGCGACGGTGCCACGTCTCCTTGGGGCACCTTCCGCTTGCCGCCGAAGCGGGGCGTCGCGCTGAAACACTTGGACTATGCCATCTTCAGCTGCGCCAATCGAGGTTTCGGCAACTTTGCCGCCTACTCAGACGCTGTGGCAACAGGGCAACAATGGGCAACATGATGTTTTTGTTGGGGGGGCTGTGTGGAACCCTTTTTTGGGATGCCGGCTGCGGGTGGTTTTCATGTTGATATAGGCCGCAAGGTAATGAGGTGGGTGGCAATTGGGTTGTCAAGAAAGCATTCACTTGCTCAATTCTTTTGTTACGCTGGGATTGGGATGGATCGTGTCGTGCTGCATTTCAGCATGGCCATGTGAATTATGTTGCAAAAGAACACATGCTAGGTGGCACTGCCTGCACTTGTTGGTGTTTGGTCAATGCCTCCTAGAATAGGTTTGGAATGGTTCGGGCGAGTCTATATCGGGCGATTCGACCACCAAGTCGGTTCATCACAGGAAGCTGTAGACCGTGTGGCTGGTGGCTTGGACTTCTGGCTGCATCTGGGTGACTTCATCTATGAGTGGCTCGGAGTCGTCGAAAAACAAATTACAGTGGTTCCAGAGTGGCACTGGCACCCCAAGATGTCTTTTAGATGGGGATCCATATAGACCACCTTTTGGTGATTGTGCCATCTACTCTCAATCCATTTAGCGGATGTGCGGTCCAATTGGCAAAGCCGGACGATGCAAATTCAGGCGAAATACACAAGTTCGGCCAATTTCTGGAGGACACCAACCGAACATTCTGCCAAGGGCCAATTCCTGATTCACTCCCTCCATGTCTTTTTACGTTCCTTTTTGCAGAGTACGTTTGTCTAAGTGCTGCGCTAGTCCCATCGGTCCCATCGGCTTACGCAATGCGGGGGAGGTTGGACACTCAAAGAAGCACTCAAGATTGAAGGGAGATGAGTAATGAGACTCCATAATCAAGGGTGTGCCAAGCCAGATGAAGAGTGTATTGCCGAAGTTGTTTCCAGTTCAAGTTCAGGGGAACTGTTTGTTCCTCTCCCCAACTAAACCCCATCTTCTATGAGAACGTGATTTCACCTTGGTTTGTTGGGAGTGTCAGGTGGAGGGTCACCTTTCCCTCCCTACCCCCCCAACGCCGGACCCAGACAGAGAGTGTCTCCGAAGCTCTCAGGTATGGCCAGCAGAAGTATCCGTCACCTGCCAAGACACGCGTGCCTGGACTGGAACCGGCGCATGATCTGGTGAGCCTGGCGGATTATCGCCTGAGACATGCCTTCTATCGTGCCTGGATGTGGAAAGCCAAGCGGTGGAGTGGTGGAGGAGTGGAGGAGTGGCCATTGGGCGAGGGTATGGAGGTACTGTAGATTTCACGATGATTGTTTTGGGCATAGATATCAGTGGATATCCGCTGATACCGATACCATCCGATACCTGTGCTTTCAAAGCTTCTGGACAACCTAAGTATTTGTTTGCAGCAATCAAACAGCATCTTCCAGTTTGCAGATCTTTTTGGATGTATTTATTGCTGCTGGATGTTGGACTACATGCAACATCATGCAACACGATGTTAGAGATCAAATTGAAGTCCATCGAATGCCACCGTTTGTCATTGTAGTTTTGTGCGTCAAACATGCCTGGCTGACCAGTTCATGGATTTGTAGCTTTCCCCAGCTTTGGTCCCAGCCGCGATGTCCGCCAGTGAGAGAGAGAGAGAGAAGGTGTCCGCCACGGACCGCGGCCATCCGCGGCCCGACGTTTTCGAGGATTGGATCCCGAACTGCAGCGCCTCTCGGCGGCCGCGCCAATGATCTCCATCTGGGACGACCACGAGGCGGGAGCGGCGGGATGGTGGAGGGGGAGTGCAGGGAAGATGGATTTGATAGAGGTAGCAAGGTGTTTCTGGGTTAGTAAAGTCGTTTGGGATTCCTTGGGCCTTTCAGGTAAGGAGATGGGAATCTGGAGAAGATGCTCCAACACGTTGTTCGGTTCATGCCCTGTCATACATGAAAGATATTTACAAGATGATCGACAGATTGGGATGCTGCAGATGGTGAACGGCAGCAGTCCAATTCAATCTTTTAGGCTGACATGGGCTGACAAGGCTTCCCCATCCACACCAACTCTTTCCAGTGACCGATCCCAAAGTGTCAAATCCCTACACCTCCAACGCCCATATCCTCAGGTGACCGGTGGTATTCGACCTCCCTGGCACACACCCCTGGCCCACCGAACCGAAACGGAGGTGGGACAGGAGCCCTATAGAATCCTATAGAGAATAAAGAGAGAAGTCTGTACGGAATTCAGAAACCCTAGCATTCCGCTCGGTAGGAGTGGACCCTCGCCAGTCTCACCGAACCTCAGTCGGAGTACTGGAGCATTTAGGGGAAAGCCAAAACCACTGGCGTTGTAGAGGAAAGTGGCCTTCCAGCGGTCAATTCTCAGGTTCCATGTGACTTTGCGGGAGGGTATGCCATGGTTTGCCCATGGTTTGCTCATTCAGCTCCTACCAAGGTGGCGAACGATGACTGGATGCACGGCGCGGAGAACCACCACGAGGCACAGCAGGGTGCCTACGAGGCACGGAAGAGGGCAGCCATCCAGGCGTACCACGATGCCTGACATGGATTTTGCATGGTTTTTGTGGATGGATATGTCAATTTCCCCCCAAATGAGAGTCACCAAACCGAAGAAGGGATTTCACAGCAGGGCAAACTCATTGTTTATTTTCATGTGGATGTGCCCTACGGGCACGTGCTTTGGAACCATGGCCAGGTAAGATCTTGCACAGCCATATCTAACATAGCTTGTGTGCCCCATGTGTTTCTTCATGTCCCAACCCCCACTGAGTGGATCACCCCAGACCAACTGCTGGGCGCCCCGGGCGCCGCCATCCCCGAGGAGTGGCTCCCCACACGGCCCGACGTCGACGTTGACTCCAATCGCTCGGCGGTGCCCTGGATGCGCTGGCGGCGCTTCGACTTCGGAGACTTGGACGCTGGGCAGCGGAGAAGCATGGGGCAGAGGAAGGCCATGTGGAGAGGGGTGGACACAGATGCAGCGAAATTCGGGGTGGTTGCTGGTTTGCTCCTTTAAAAAGAGCGGAGCGGAACTGCACATCCAAGCAATATATGCGGCATATTATGCAACCATAAGTCAATCTAAGTCAAGTTGTGTGCAATGGGTTTCATGTGATTCCATTGAGTATTGCGTTTGTTGCACATGTGTGTGAGAGGCCCCACTCACGAACCCCAAAGTTTTTCCCTTGCAATGCCCTCTACATGTTTTGCAAATCAAACGACAAGGAAGGTATTATTCCATATTCCTTCCCAAAGGCAAATTCTCCACTTCCATGTTAGGGGTATCATGCTTTGGAGGAAACTGTTTGCAAACTATATCATGTCTCGAAGATAGTTTTGCGGGCATCGGTGATCATTTTGTAAGAGCCTGGCTTTCCATAGCTTCAGCACCTGCTAATAGCGCCCTCTTTGCGACACAGCACAATACAGCCGGAGGGGCAAGCTCGAGGAAGGCATCCATCTTTGAATGTTCCGATGAATCGTTATGTTATAACCTATCTACCAGGGGCCCTCAAAACCATGAAAGACAAAGGTTTTCACATACAGAACTATAACTGTAACATACTGTAACTATAATTATATGTTTATGTTCACTTAGCTTCACTTAGCAACTTGGAGGAAATCCCAGGGCGTGACACCCAATCCCACTGTTTTTGTGTTTCATCACTTGAGGTGGAAAGATGGGCGGTCGGCGGTCTCCCTGTTGGTGTTTCAGGCAGGCATAGAGATGCATAGAGCATCCAAAAAAGGAGCTTCACCCGGAGAAGAGGCCCATATGGAACCTGAACATGGCGACTCCCAGACCATAAGGTTCAGACGGGTTCTCAGACGATTTGTTGGTTTTCTCTACGGTTCAGACACACCCAGGTTCCACTGGTTTTCAGGTTCTATGTGGGTCTCGGGGCCGCAGGGTGTTGGGCTTTCGTTTGAGGCCACGCTGCTGATGCTGGAGACTCGACTGGTGGGGAGGACGACGCAGGCGGAAATGACCTGGGCCAGCGTCCACGAGGACCAAGCCAACGTGTCGCCACTGGACGTGTGGTGTTTCGCCATCCATGAGATATAGCATGCAACTAATCACGGCCCCCTGAGGGATGATTTTGTGTTCACATGTGTTCTATATCTACAGATTCGATGAATTTCCAGACTTGGTGCGGGCTTTGAGGCCCAGGCATCCTCTCCATGTTCGGTGATATTAATACTGTAAGGAGCTTGCACGTGGCCCACAGAAAAGAACAAGACAGCTACTGGTACTGCCAAAAACCAAACCATTTAATAATTGTACTATTTCTGGCATTGTTTGGCCATCCCATGCTTCGATCCAGATCGTTTTTCAAGCTCGGTTTGCAGGACATCCGGAAGATTTTGGATGGCTTCTTGGGAATCTCACCCTATGCCTGGCCCGGTGGCGAGATCGAGTTTGAGATCTCCAAGATCCGCAAGAAGGCCACCGGAGCGGTCCGTCTCCGAGATCAGTCCGTCGAGCGAGTGCAGTTTGGATGTTTGGATACCAGTGACCCAGGACTCACCAGTACCCATGACTCCTGAGTCATTTGCGCCGGATGTATAGTCTTTGCTTGTTTCGTATTTGAACCAATTGGTATGATGCAAGAGCGGTGGAGCTGGAGGATAGGACGTGTCCGGAACATCCACTCACCGGTCAGGGGTCAGGGGTCAAAACATCACAAACGAACGTGTTTTGGAGGCCCTTTGGAGCGTGGATGTTTGTTGGTTCTTTACAAACAAAAGGAGCATTGTAGGCCCTGTACGGAACGTGGATGTTGGTGGGTTCTTTCCGTTCTTTCCCTAGTCATACGGTGCCTTCCTCAAGGGCCGCCTGACTTCTGCTCGGTGGTTTGGAGGGTCGAATACCACCGGTCACCTGAGGATATGGGCCAGGAGCTGTAGGGTGAGATTCACCTGATCATGAAAGATCCATGAAACCCAGGCAAGTCGTGGATGGCCTTTGCATCCCAACGCTCATAAAAAGTGGATGGTAAAACCCATCCATCAGACTCTTCTTGGAGCTGCTGGAGATGGTTTCAGATTGGCCAGGCACTTTTTCAAGGCTGAAACATCCTTGATCCATGGAGTTGCGCCACCTTCCACGACCCCCAGATCTGATCATACCTCTTACTTGGGAACAACATGCTCAAATGAATACATCCACAGTCGAGGGATCTTCTCCACAAAACAAGGACCGTTTTTTGTTTGCACCTGAATTTCTCCTGTCAGGTTGAGGAGCACCGGACGAAGAAGGATAAGTACATGCTGGGAAAAGAGCAGCGGCTTGGAAGGAACAGAGAGATGGAGGATCAACTCACCGGGATCAGCCCCCCCAAAGGTGCACCTGAAATCCATACAAAGCTAGTTCTTCCGTGGCACCTGCATTCCGTGCAAGAAAGACTGCAACAACATGTGTTTTTTGTTCATGGCGACCATGCGATGAACTCACCCGCGGCCGCCGTGTTTGCGTTGTGGTCGCGTCGTGCCTTGGATTCCGAAGCTGCCGAGGTTGACCTGGATCGAAGAACAAGTGGCCTCCACCTCGAAATGGCTTTTGCTGGGGCAAGCTCAGGTGGTGCAGGAGCTGTTGCCTCCCAACTTCTTCCAAGCGATCTTGGATCAGCAGAAGCATCCTGGGATTTGCGATGAACAACTTTTATATTTCTTATTTTGAACGATTATGTTCATTCCCTTGGCTGGAATTTCATTCTTTGGGCCACCCTGAGCAGATGCTTTTGTTGGTTGTATATGTTTAGCAGTTGCTCCCGAACTCCAGCCCTGATAGCTACTTCTTGCCACTTTCCGGGTGATCACATAGAGGGCCGAGTCTTTGTGCTGCCTGGACGGAGTGTGGACCAGTGCATCCAAGGAAAGATGCCAAGATCGCCCAATACTGGAAAACGTTGCTGCACAATCTGACGAAATTGGGATTTGTTTACCACGACTTTCAGGCGAGGTCGTTTTGTTCGGATGTGATAGGCACAGGCACATGCGAGTCACGGTCAAAATAAGTGATTCTCTTTAAGGGAGGGAGCAGTTGTGCTGAGAAAGTGTACCAAACCATGATGGCCCCCCCCAAGAAAGCGATAACCTGTGACCACATATCACAGTCCGTTCAACTTGGCGTACACTGAACAAATACTGTTAACCATGCACGCAACGGGCGAAGCTGATGAGAGAAATTCAACCTGCGGTGCCAGTGTATATTCACTGTATGATTCGTCGTCTAAGGTAATTGAACCGTCCTAAAGCGATAATCTATGAATCTATAGTAACGTAACATAACCATTTGTTACACGAAAACCCCCAGCCAAGGGATAGACCCATGAACCTAGAGATAGACAGCTCAGCACCTCATTTTGTTTTAAAGGGTTGATGAAATAGTCATGTTGAATATGAAGCATAATGATTAAGCCATATTAAACTTATGGCCTATGGATGTCTAGCTATGGCCCCAACGAAAACGACGACAACTTTATAACCTTTGCAGTGCACAAATCCAAAAACAATTGCTTTTGATGGCGCTTCATGTGGAACCTGCTGTAATTCTGGGGCAATCTCAGGAGGTAGTTTCCAGACGTCCTAGAAGATTGGGAGAATGAAAGGATGACCTTTTGTTCTTGACATGTTTGCGAGTCGCAGGGCATGTTCCAAGCTCGAATGACACTTAGGATATTGATGCCATCCATGTACAGCCATCTCTTGTACGTAGAGGCCATGCCTGGGTGGGGGAAGGATTGATCTGTTGGCTCCAATTTCAACGACCAGTTGTTGGCCAAGCCTTCAACAAAACACCTCAAAATATCTCAACATAGGCTCTCAACATCTCCCAACCGCACTATTTTTAGTGAGAAGAGGCCCACAAAAACCGTGCCCAGATCGCCCCTTGCTGCCCCGGTCTACCACCGTGTGATCTCAACTTCACCGCGAGGCCAAGAAGAACTTCACCACCACGCCTGAGATGCGCAATGACTTCCTGGTGGACCTGGCGGCCGGGCGCTTCGGCGTCCAAATCAACTTCGACGGCTGGACTGGCCCCTCGGCGTGGCGAAGTGAGAATGGCTGAGACGAAGCGGACGAAGCCGCTGTTGGGAAAGAAGCCGAATGCATCATGGTCCCGTGGCACGGTGTCCTGGACATGTTGGAGTGGGGATCCTACGAACTTCTCATCTGTTTGGGGGTCTGTATGCACTCCGACGAACACATCACGTGGTCTACGTGGATGGTGAGACTTTCCACTTGTCATAAATTCGTCTTAGAACCGTTGGGTGCCATTTGCTGGTCATGTGGTCATGAGTCCGGTGCTTGGGCCTGACAATGGGTGTGGGCAGGAGAAGGTAGTCACAGCAAAGTGGTGAACTGAAGATGTTCAACATGTTTGTTTGGCCATTGGGCACCTTTGCACAGCATCCATGTACAAAAAAACGTGCTACTATCGAAAGATCTCCTTTTTTGTGAACATCTACCCCTGTTGCATCCTTTTTTGGGTCTTCCATGGAATGTTGCCCACCCCCAGATGAACCCCACAACTCCTCCAGCATCACCTGTCGACCCCCCCGGGGCCAACACCCGAACACTCGCCACGCCGCGCCACGTCCCGGCAGGGTACGTCGCCGAGCGCGAGCGCCTCATCCACCTGCTGAGCAGCACACCCGCCAGCGCCAGCGCCGTGGTCTACGGCGGGGACTCGCACAACGCCTGGGCAGGCGACCGGCTGAGCTGTGAGCTGAAGAAAGAGCTGTGATGTGGGGCACAAATGGCACAAATTCAGGGGTGGAGGGGAGAGTTTTCGATGCTTGGTGGGAAGTGAGTTAACGAGTCAAAGGGCATGTGGTTAGCAGATTCCTAATCAGATTCCTCTAAGACAATTGAAATGACAGGACCCCAGCCCCAGGTCCTACTGATCTTGTGATAATTTCTGATATGTTCGCTCTAGTTTCAGCAAATCCTGTAGAGCTTGATCACCGACTCGCACGCTGATGTTCTTCTATCATACCTAGAGAACCAAGAACTCCTAAAATGTCATATATCCTGAAAATACACGAGGTTTTTAAAGAAAACACGAGTTTTGTTGACTTCCTCAAAACGATACGATTGCCTACGGGATTCTACGGGTTTTCTACGGTTTTTATACGGGTTCGAAACTTAGTGCTTTTGGAAAATGATGTTTTCGACAGAAACACAATGTTTTTAGTCAAGTGGAGCCCAAACACGATGTTTTCCATCAGACACGACAAATTCGTAGGTTTTGGGTTCCATTGGTAGCTCTGTCGTTGACAGAGTGAGTCATTCCAAACGGAGGCCAAGCCGCCAAGGGTGTTTTGTGTGTTTTTGTTGACCACCTGGTGGATCAAATTAGGTGCTAAATACGTGGACAGGCTTGGGAAATCTTGATTGCGCATGATTGCGTGATTGTGTTTTCCCTCGAGCATATAAGGCATATTGTAGACGGCCTCCACAAGAAGTAGGGATTGCACCCCCGAAAGTCGTCATTCAATGATTTAGCTTGACCTTGCCCCATCCTTGCCCGAACCTCGGCCGTACTTCATTGGCCACGCGAAGCTCGCAGGCCACTTGAAGCACAGTGATGGCCGAGCTGTTGCAGTAGACTTCGATGGAATGGCGGTCACAAGCCCTGGCATGGACACTTGGCTCTTGTTCATGGCCACTGTCCCTACAGATCCAAGTGCCTTCTCAGAAGGTACTTGGTGAGAAGGTACGACTGGACCCCCCCAAACCTACAGTCTCCCTGCTCACCGTAACCTGAGAAGGTGCGACTGGATCCCTACAAAATGAGGGTGGTGACTGGACTGGTGTTTCGCCTCAACAGCTACATGGAACTTCTCAGACGAATACCTAGTCGAGCACGCTACTCTCCGGAGCTTGGGGCTGGGCAGCTAGTCAGGGGCTGGGCTTCCAAGGGCCACGCATGTGATGCAGCATGATGCAACAATGTGTTTCCCAGAGCGAATCCAATTAGTCCGCAGGTGCCGTTCAGATGCCCTGACTTTGGTGGTATTCGATGAGGCTCAGTCATGCGAGTGATCCAACCCGGCCGACTGGTTTTCCATGGTTTTCCCCTGAATGAATGCGTCGGCCGCCCGAGCGGGTCAGGGATTGAAGATATTGAAGAAGTTAAACATACCAACTAGGGTGTCACCAATGACGATTCACTTGCTCTAAGAAGAGCAGATTTAGCAAGATGATGTGCATTTGGTATGTTTTTCCATTGGAAGCTTGGCCCTTTCAATATCAAGACATGTTCAATGTATACCTTTTGACCGATTGCTGCAGTCTCTTGACCGCCACCGGTCGTTTCGGTCGACAGCGACGTTTCCTCCGGTCGATTTCCGCCGAGGAAGGCATCCGACCCTTCGTGCCCCCGGAGTTCGAGGCGGCGGCGTGGTATGCGGCGAACCCCGACCTGGCGTCCCGGAGCGAGCCGTTGCAGTGGAAACTGGAAACTCCAAACTTCAAAAAAACCTGAAGTTGACATGATGTTTTGTAGGGCAAGCGGCTTGGGAGTGTAGGCTGCTAGCAACGTGGTCACCACATCTCTTTTCATTGCATGGATCCTCCACAACGGAAAGGATCGCGTTGAGCGGATAGAGGCATCGCATCGGTGTCTTCGATCTGGAAGCATTTGGAACGCAGAAGTCCAGGGTGCTTTCTGTCGACGGTCCGGGGTGGCTGCTTTGAGACGTGTTGTCATCATGCCCCAGCAAGTTGAGACATTTGGACCATTTGTTAAAACCGTTCTTTGACCGCCAGGCAGTGTCTACACCACACTCTTCTGACACCAATCCAACACATTTCAGTACAACAGAGAGCTTTGTTCAACCAGGTTCCTGCCCAGTGGCTCCTCTCCTGAACACTCTTCTCCCTCCGTTTCTCACCTCCACCGAGGTTTGGGCGGACACCTCCAAGCGTGGCTTCATGTTGGTGCCTGGTCAATGAACTATGCGATGCTCATTGTAGCACAAAATGGCAGAAACATGCGGGTGTGAAGAACATATTGAGGCTTGTGTATTGGATGATGTAGAAATGACATACCATCAAATACCTATAAATCCTCTTTCTTGTTCAGAGTGTAGAGTGTCTTGCAGTTGTTAGGCCATCCATGGCCATCCCCACACCTGCCGGTCATACAAACGGCCTTCGACTTGGACCAACGCGCGAATGTCCGCGGGTCACCCGAGCTGACCAACCTGGCTGAGTCGCTTCGTTCGTCAGGTGCATCTCAGTCACCAGACTCAACACCTGGAGTACATTGCCGTGGATGTGGCCACCCCCAGCCGAGGAGCCAAAAAGCATAGCATGGGCCATGTGGATGGGATGGAGAGTGGGGTGAGGTGGCGGAAGGAAACGATCATGCATGGTTGCCAGGTATGACCAAAGCAACACGTGCAGGTTTATATGTATGTTTGCACACATAATATGTGTAATATATAATATATATTTATATGGAATTATGCTTTGTGTTTTCTGCAGTTGATCAGGTGCTGGATTTCCTCAATCAACAGCAGGGAAACCTACTTGTGCCCTCCAAGCTGTACTCAGCAAGGAGGGCAGAGTAAAGGAGAGGAGAGGACAACTGAGAGGGAAAGCAGGATGGTTTTTGGACCTGGTGTTCAATGGATAGACATGACGGCAAAAATGCCCATGTTCAGTAGCAGTTCTTCCCAACACGCCACCTTTTTCCCTTTGGGGGTAGAACTCTATACAATTATATATTGTAATAATGTAATATAATAAGTGACTCCCTGAACCCTGAACCTGCAATGCTCGACCGCCAGGCTTGGCCACTTCCGAGTGCTTGGCGGCCTTCGACGTGCAACACGGCGAAGTGAAGATCCAGCCCAGTGCTTGCAGCAGACGCCCAAAGTTGGCAGACGTCGCTGCGCTGGAGCCTCAAGCATCTTGGGCGCATGTTCATAGCACTGGGGGCGGCGGCGCGTCTGGCGGCACTGCGACTCTTTCAGGATGTTCTATCACCCAACGGATTTTACTGTGGTGGCAAGGTCTAATTGGCCTGTAGCCATGTCAAACTGCATCACCCAACTGACCCAACTTATTAGAGAGTGGGTCGTTGCCTTTCAACACCTCATGTTTGTTGCCGTTGCCTCGGCCAGGAAGGAGTGGACGCTCAGCCAGGATGACCCTGAACATGCGGTGTTGGAAGACCATGTTCCGCCACAAAGCACTACAAATCCAATAGTTTTTGGGGATCCATCATCTGAGGGATGACGATCTCTCCGATCTCCCAATTTTGCTTGTCGGAACACATCCAGCTTTTGGGTCATCAATTAATAATCCTAATTAGTTGTACCGCCCACCCAGCAACGGTCCTAGAAGAACTATTACTTGGTAGGAGCTCCTGAAAAGCCTTGAAATGCTGAGGGGCCCAAGGTGACTACACCGAGTTACTATATAGTGACTATACAGTACAGGATACTGAAGGTATAATAGTCTCCAACCTGTTGAGGCTATGGTGCCCATTTGGTCCCTGCTGGTGGCCTGCTGCCTGGGCACGCTGCTGGGTGGCTGTTTCTGTCGCCTCAAGCAGCGCTGGTCTGGCACCAAGCGTAGCTACGAGCATTGTGAGGCACCGGACGGCATGGGCCGGGATATGCTGGAGACATTCCCTTAGTACCGAAGCTATACACAATTTTGTTTATTGCAATTACTGACATGTGCAACCATTAGCAAGCAAAGAATATCATATGGGGTGCTTGCTGGTGCTTGCTGGTGCTTGCTGCCCACAACCATGCATTGCCTTGCACTCTCACCTGAAATTCTCTCACATTCTTCCCCATAGAATTCTGCCAACTTTGAAAGATTGGAATTGAACGTCAATTAACATGAGGAATATGCTGTGATGCAAATATGTGCACATCTTGTGCTACAAACCAGTGGCAAAAAAATGGGATTCAAGCCATTGGCAAACCACTCGCAGTGAACTGAGGGACTGCCGGACTGCCATTGGATTTAGGCCATGAACGCTACAGCTACAACTGTTGCCCCCACCACTTGGAATAGAACAATTATGAACAAGTACCCTCACCATTTCTCATGTTTCCGGGTCTTGTGGTGTGTGTGTTTTTCTTATTTTGTATGCATCCTACCTCCGTGGTGTTTCTCGTGGTCACTGTAACGAAATAGCCCCAGCTTGGGCGGACAGACTAGCCCCATATCCCCTTTTCCCCGGACCTTTCCGAAGACCAACCTTCTCCGCCACGGTTTGAGGCCGCGGAGGTTCCTCCCTGCAACTTGGGCGCCACGGAGCTCCGCTGAGCGATGAGAGCTGCGGAAAGAGCCGACCCGGGCGCTGGCACCGTTTTTTCTCCACGGTTGGGCAAATGGGGTTGACCATGTGGCGTTTTGCAAAGAAAAACGGTCTTATGTGTAGTATGCGCAATTGGTTTGACATATATTTTTGTATGAGGCTATTAAATAGAAGTGCCGTGTGCGGGAATCATATGCAATCAGGAAGAACTGGAGGCTTTGTGTGGGGGGGTTCTATATTGAACTGTATGAGTATGAGGTTATATACCTGCCTGGTCCACACAAAAGTTTCGTTGAGCCATCGATCCACCCATTGCCCGCCCTGAACAGGGCTTCCGAGAGATGGTTCAGCGCTGCAAGAAAGCGGGCGTGGACACTTGGCAGATCTCTCTTTATCGTCGCCGAATTGAATAGACCAACATGACGCTGTGCCGGACTAAGGCAGATGATGCCGCACTGTATGTGTTTGATTACCCTCAGTACACTGCATAGAGTTGGGGGTCCTCAAGCACCTTGAGTAGAATGTAAATGTGTAGATAGAAGTATAAATATATATATATATATAAGTGTAGGGAACAGACAAAAAAGCATCTAGCTGAACAGACCTGCCCACCATTTTGACCACACTAGCTGGGGCGTCAACTACCGCCACATCCCAGGATGTTATCGCCGATGCCGTGGTGAATCATGTGGCTGCAGGCGCAAACGTGAAAACAACACAACAAAACACAATGGGAGTCCCTCTTGAATAGAATACCGAATTCAGGGTTCTGGCATGGCATAGCTCTGACGAAAAGCTTTGCACTCCAAACCTTAGGCAGTGGCACTGGCATTGCTGGCAGCCCCTATGGTAACCGGAAGACCGCTGCTCAGCTGCAGTTGCTCCACAACATGGGTGGGAGAGGAGCTGAGCCAGAGTGAGAAGATGCTCAACGAAGGGGATGGGGTTCAAATAAACCATCTAAGGCCGTATGGGCAATTGGCATTCCCAAACCATTTTCACACCCGGTGCCCAAGGCTTTTTATAATGGATGCATCCCCAAGATGCATGCACGCGTGCAATGCATAGAGAGACCAGGGAGTCTATGGATGGCCGCGCTGGTGGAGAGTTTGCTGCAATGTTTGATATTGTTTGATGATTTTCCTGCACCTGTGTCATCTTGTGGCTCTGGCAGGTTTTAGGCAAGACATCGGATTGTTTTAGAATTTTAGACAGACCATGCCAGACATGTGGCGGAACCGCAGGTTGCAATCTTTGCAGGACAGTCTCGCAAGACATGTGGCGTCACACCCCCAGGGTTCTGGCTCTTGAATCACCAAACAATCAGCCATGGCCATAGTTCACCATTAGAACGGTAGAGTAGGTGATGGTAGACGACCGAAAACTCATGACCACTCTTTGGTTCCGGTAGGCTTAGGAATGCAATACGCGCCTGTCCTTTTCAAGTGCTGTAGCCAGTATAGTTGCAGCTTCAGATTTCAATCTCCGGACCACTGATGACTAAAACCTCATGAGCCTATCCTTGCGCCACGCGCCATTCATCGTGCTTTCACCGCTGGACCATTCTCCTGCACACCGGGATGTGCAGCAAAATGCACGTGGAGACGCGTGTGGTTTCCATCGCTTGGGGCGGCGATGGTGCCAGGTGGGGTGGCACATGGTGAATGCATTGCGAATCGCAGCAAGTTCCTCAGTTCAGGTGCTGCTTCCTCAGTCAGCATGTCCAGACAATTCAGGACTTTTGACACACACCACCTGCCCAGAGACCCGCAGGCCGTCTTGGCGGGCGCCACGTCGATTCGAGCCAAGAGCAGGCAGCAAGCGCTAGCTGGGGCGCCGTCTCGGCGCACACAGCTGCTGGTGGATGCGGACCAGTGGCCCACCTCAAAGCAAGAAGATGAGCTTTCATTTTACAAACATGTCACATTGTCAGATGATTAACCAATGAAAAGGGAGGACAAACTCTTCCCCCCCCAAGAGAACACTTGACGGTTGCATATTGTAATAGTTAACTATATAGGCATTAGTGACCAAGAAGATGGGTTTCTTCTCCGCAAAGAACCCCAAGGAGGCCCAATTGAGCTGATACCCATTCATGAGACACTTGTGGACCCTACTTACTTTGGCTGTTCTAGACATATTTCTGCCCGCTTGCACCCACAAGTAGCAATTCGGCATCTAGATCAACAAAAAAACAAAAAATCATCCAACAAAAATAAATAAAATCAACATATTATCAACAAACAAATAATGGATCCAAAAACATATTCATTGATAGACCTTTTCTGCTGCTCCCCTGGCCCTGTGGTCTGCGGGTGCTCTGGTGCTTTGGTCCGCTGGTCCACTGGTCCTTTGGTCCCCTGGTCCTTTGGTCCCTTGGTCCTCTGGTCCACAGGCTCTTTGGCCCCCTGGTCCTTTGGTCCTGGTCCGGTCCCGTGGTCTCCTGGTCCTTTGCCCTCCTGGTCCTCTGGTTTGCTGGTTTCCTATGGTTTTCTCCTTGTTCTTTCACTGATGCTTTTTGATGCCCTTGGTCCTTTCTCTTGTAGCTTATTGGCCGCAGTTTTCCTGCAAATGTACCATGCTTTTGGCTTCGGTTGCCTTAGGTCCTTTTGTGCACTTTTATTTTAGATGCCCTTCACTGAAAGGGCGATAGGGTACATAGTTTCTAGTGATTCTTTTGTGGTGCTGTAGTTTAACGTTTGGTTCGCTTTGGGGGGAAGGCGCTGCGCCCTGCCCCCCAACCCCCCTCCAGCACCACGAAATCTGCACTCTGCACTGCGCCTGCCACGAAAACTAACTATATGTAAAGGGTCGCCCATCGCATTTGCAGATTGTCCTCCTCTTGCCCTTGTCTTGGCCGCGCCCCTGTTTGTGGGGCTAGAATAGTTTTTTTTTTGTTGATTCCCTTTTTATGTTTTCATGTTTTTGGGGATCCCCGTTGAATATTTTGTCGATTTACTTTTTGTTTTTTTTGATCCCTTACTCTAGCACCTTTGGAAAAGTGGATTGAACTGGATGACACCCCAGTGGCTTAGGGAATCCCATCATGTTGAGACGCGCACCGCACCCGAAATGTTAGATGAAACCCGATCATCCTTCAGTTCTATGTCCAGCCTTAGATTGTCCAAGTAAGGTTCAGCATAGAGATGATACAGGAGGCCATTCGCCTCCTGGGCGGCCATGGACAGGCTCGGCCATGGCCCTGCCGGCTGGGTCGAATGTGGAACCTGCGAAGGATGTGGGAGAGTCTAGACTGACAAGGTCACCTGGTGACGAACAGCATGAAAAAAGGTACTGAAACCTAAAAAGGAGATTAAAGGAACGTGTATAGTTGAGTAATTATATGCCCATGGACGGGGTTTTCTGTGCCTGCACTGGCAGAGATATGCCCCGTCGACAGTCCAGCGGCTCTTCCCCTGATTTGACCCTTTTCGGAGTCACTTGGTCAACTGAGGTAAGCGGCCAACTTTCAACCTTGGGCTTAAAAGTTAAAGTGGTACTCTTGTTTTATCACCAGATCTTCTTATTGACTAAGTCTTCCCCATCCATTCTTTGGGATGTCCTTTGCAATCCCTTGTGTTGGCTTGCTGCTGCGTTGCTCACCGTTTGGCACTTTGCATGTGTGAAACATCCGAAGCAGCGCTCCATAAGATAGAGATAGATCGAGTGCATGGTTTCAGAGTCCGTCCGGGTGCGTCCCCAAGCCTCGGTGGTTTGTAACCCCCATTTGTTTAAGCCTAGCTTCTCCCTCCAAGTCAAGTGCCTCGTTTTACTGGCCTCCTTTTGAGGTGGAGGGTCTGGTGGGTGGGTATCAGTGCCATCGAACCTCTGAAACCCCTGTGCCTTTGCTGCAGCGCGACGGCGCCCCGAATGACCTCCAGGTGACGACCTTCATCTTCGCCGAGCCGGGCCGCAGGAGGAATGCCCACTGGGCGGCGCTTCTGCCGATGGGAAAGCATGGGAAGGGCGCTCCAGGATACGGAAAGGGTTGACATCTCCCTATAGGGCTCCTGTCCCACCTCCGTTTCGAAGGTGGGACGGGGGTGGGTGCCAGGGGGGGCTGAATACCACGGAACCTGAGGATAGGGTTGGAGCCCTAGGGTATATTGACATGGATAGATTGAATACCCAAACACTCCATGTATGCCATAGTTGCTTACATTTGGGTCAATGATGGTCAATGTAGGTAAATATATATGCCATACCTGGAGTGTTTGGGATAGATGTTGGGTAGTGGCCCGATGGAAAAGAAAAAGGACTGACAGGTGGGGTTGGAAGCCATTGCTTATCATTGCTTCGTAGTCCACACCCTGTGTGAAAGAAGCATGCGCTTTGGCAGGAACCCAGCCCCCTGACGGATGTGTTGGTTGCTTCATGGGATTGTCGGGATCCCCTGGAGTCACTTGTTGCAAGCATGAGCTGCACTGCACATTTCCTCCAAGTCACTTGCCAGTTCACGCAGACCTGGGTTTCATTGTGTTTGATTCATTGAGTCAGGACCATGTCATTGAGTCAGGATCATGTCATTGAGTCAGGACCATGTCATTGAGTCAGGACCATGTCATTGAGTCAGGACCCCGTGTCCCTTTTCTTTGTGCAGTCGACCATGTCAAAACGGGGATGGCCACAAGGCCTCCTGGCCTCCGCACAAAAGGCGACAGCGCGGCATTCGCTTTTGTGCGGTGCCGCGTGGCGGCTCCCCCCCACCGGGAGCCCAATGACGAAGCCTTGGTCGAAGCGCTGCATGGGCTGGCGCGGAACACTGAGGAAGCTGGGAACAGCAAGACCAAGAAGAGAAGTTCACATGGTCAAGCAAGAGTGAGTTTCTATACCAGGACCCTCCGACAGGTCACCAATAGAGACCTGTTAGGGCCTAACAACCCTCAACTAACAGCCTGTTGGAGGGTGCTGGTATATATCACTTGCTGCAATCAATTCACTCCTATGATCTCTCATGAGTCGTTATTTTCCGCACCACACTGGTGGTGGAACTCCTTGTTTGGACATGCATGCGGTTGCCCAGTTCCACCAGGTGGGCACCACACTGGTGGCCTAGGAGGCCCAACGGTGTGTCGAGATGGACTGAGTGCTTCTATCAATGATAGGAGGACTGAAAACATCACCATCCTTCCAGGCAAAGGATTCTTATATAACAAGTTTCCCTGCAAAGAAGTGGAGTTCACCCCCTCTTGGTAGAGTAAAAGAGTCTTCCAAGGGGCCAGACAGTCCACTTCCATGATTGTTTCAGGGAGGGTAGTCAGTGACATGAATCCCCCTCTAAGCATCCACGCTGCAATTCCACCCAGCACTGGCTGAGGACATCGCTCTCTTGACCTCCGACTGCGGCTTCTTGCCCACGCTGCTCGCCATCCAAGAGCTCACGCTGCTCGCCACGCGCGCGATGCAAGTGCTCATTCCTCAGAACCGCTACGGAGTGATCGCTGCTTGGCGCCCACCAGCTGTCGGATGCTGTGGCAGGTCTGGGGTGGGGATGGAAGGCTTGAGATTGAGTCAGTCGACTTCTAGATGACGAGACATCTCCCATGTTTTTATTATCTAGTTTGCTGCTATGGTGATGTTCTTTGTAGCCAGCTGCACCTGCTTATATAATGGGTACGTTTTGGTCCAACAGAATCCATCATGCACTCAAGTTGGGAATCGATCCGAACGACACCAAACTCTTTGTTCATTGGATTAGATTAGGTTGCACTTTGGTGCACACAGAGTTGCACACAGCAGACACTCATTCCAGTTTGAGCATCAAACTTTTGCAACAGGTTGAGACGTTGCCTTCATTGGGATAGAACCCCATGACCACTTGCAGTGAAGATCTTTAGAAAAGGAAGCTACGCTGTTGGTATTGTTTGTGTGTCCTGCTATGGAACTAATGTTGGAACAAATTTACACTCTGGGCCCCTTCACCGGCAAAGTAGCTGCTGTCATTCTTCAATAAATGTATGACATGTTTGCCCTCCCAACAATCAGAAGTGGACCTCGTTCTCCTCCATGAGCCTTGGCGTGTCAAACCATGTGGCTACCGCCATGACTGCCATGACTTGGGTCTCCAGGCTTGCTACGAGGCTGCAGGGCTTCCAGTGCTCCGGCTGTGCCTGCCACCGGTCGCCTTCACGCGCGTCCGGGCGACGCTGCAGGTGGATGGCCAGGGGCTGCGACCTTAGAGGATGGGAGGAAGCGGTGAAAGTGCTGAAAGCCGAACGAAAGCCGAAAGAGGAGGGTGCCCCAGACCCCAGGTTTTGGGCCAGGGCCCACCCCCACGGAAATACAACTCCAAACCTCAGGCCGCAACGACCTTTGTTCCGAAGTTGCTTGGGCTGGGTTTGGGAGGTCTATGTACCTTCTGAGGAGGTAGTTGGAGCCCTAGGGATGTGGAATGGTTTGTGACAACTTGATGCTATTGATGTCAAGTCATGCCGGTTCGAGGTTTGTGCACCTGGATCACTCTGAGCCTTTGGACGAAGACCAGGCCTCTTGGGGATGAGAAACAAACATGCCAGCTGGTGCAGCAGTTCTTTCAAGTCGATGCAGCAGGGGCTTGCAGCTTGGGTGGTGATCACCACTCAGTAGTTGAAGAATTCTCCTGGAGTGCTTACCATCATTATATAGATGTTTATTCTTGTGCACTTGAATGTCCAAAACCTTGAAAGGAGTTTCTATACTAATATAGGTCCGCCCAGGGAACATGCACATGCTGCTGCATCACATGCTACCCTAAAACTGGCACCAGTCGTCGGCTTCAATACTCAAAGTGCTGACATGAAAAAGGCACGCCCCTGACAAGTGAGCATACCCCCCAAACAAGCTTTGGGACGTGCGCGTGGTTGACATGTGGCTGTGGGTCAAAACCGGGGGGGTGCTGGTTGAGCACGGAAAATGAACAGAATGAGGAGGTCCACCGGTCCATCTACCAGGGTCAACTAGCACAGCCGGACATCTTGATGTGCTTTGCAGGCTCCTAGAGGTCTCTATCAGCCCACCTTGTTTGGATCCCGTAGATGGAGATCCGGGATCCCGTAGATGGAGATAGCAGCCTGGCCTGTGTTGTTTGGCTGTTGGAGCAGTACCACTGATCATCTACCATGGTGCCAGCTGGGTGGACGCATACATACTCAAAGGCATTCAAAGGTAGAGATACATATAGACTTAATATAGACAGATACTGTAGATAGATAGATAGATAGACAGACAGACAGACAGACAGACAGATAGATAGATAGATTCAGATAGATAGAGAGATATTGTAGATTAATAGATAGTAGATAAATACAGTAATCAATTGGACCAATAAAAGTAAATATGTCGCATGCTATACTCTAGTATGCGGTATGCCCTCTAATCTTTCACCCATTGGAATTCTTTGCTTTGCTCACTACCATCCTGGCAGCGGAACGAGTGTTTCAGCACTACGCACCGGGAGGTCCTCGAGCAACAGCAGGCGGTCCTGAAGTTTCTGGACGGCGGCCGTGGACGGCGTCATCAGGAGTTCCTGATCCACAACATGGCCAAGTGGTGGTTCCTGAACTCGAGAGGCCATGTCACGAGAACATGGGGTCGGTCGTTTTGTTGCCGTGCGCAGGTGTGGAGAGTAGGCTCTTCAGCAGACACTATAGCTTGTTGAAGAGTAGGCTTGACCAAGCGTCGACTAGAAGCCTTGCTTCTTCCCGCGTGCGTTCCCACAGATCGGATCCGCCACATGTCTCGCCAGACGCTTGAGGAGTCTTCCGCGTCTCGTCAACGGCCAGGATTGCGTTTGATTGAAAACGGGTGCGTTTGAGGGGCTGTTAGTCATAGAACGAACGCAAGGAGGATTTTTTCACGTCTTTTTTTCTCCCTTCAGCAGATTCACATGGGGCTATGGACATGATCCATTCTCATGGATTTCTCCATTTGCCACATTTGCCTATAGACTATAGAATCTACAGACAACCATAGCAGAACAGCAGCGGCAGGCCCACTTGTGGTCTATCCTGAAGCTTGGCTTGACAAAGGATCCATGGCCCAAAGGATCCATAGTGTCAGATGGAGTCAAGTCATCCCTGGGATCCAATGAACCTCTCTTCCCTGGACATCGCCCAGCTACTTCGGCAAACACTTCAAGTCTGACTCCAAACGCCGCAGTGAGCAAACGAGTCGGACGAGTCTAGCTCACTAGTGAAGTGTGAGTTTGGACAGTGAGTAAACGACTCTTCCTTTCGTTTTTCATCATCACCCGCAGACTTCCTTGTGTTCACGTTCCGTGACAACGTGAACACAAGCGTCAGAAACAGAAACCATGGTTGGGTGGCCGAACAGCAGTAGTGATGATTATGAAGCTGCTCCAAAAACCTGGTGTCCAATGGGAGTTGGGAGTTGGGAGGGAAAACACACAGGAATGAATAGATAGTTTAAATACTTAAATAACAATTCCACGCTGTTTACACTCTGGGTAGGAACTTAAAGCTGGTACCCACCCATAGAAAACATTAGAAAACATCAACATGTATATAGAAGATTGAAACGCAATGAAATAGTGTAGGTTTAGAAACAATCTAGGCTGGGAGAACAACAACATGTAGAAGGTTGAATCGCAATGGAAGGGTGTAGGTTTAGAAACAATCTAGGCTAGGAGAACAAGTGCTTGTTTCGAAGCGGTGTGCCATGGGGATTGGGAGAGGAAAACACGCAAGAATGAATAGATATGATTGACGTTTACAGAGCAATTCCATGCTGTTTGCACTCTATGTAGAAACTTAAAGCTGGTACCAACATGTGGGTCAGAATCGGTGTGCCATGGGGATTGGATCACGGCAACCCACAGAAAACCTTAGAAAACATCAACATGTAGAAGATTGAATCGCAATGGAATAGTGTAGGTTTAAAACAATCTAGGAGAAAAAGTGCTTGTTTCGAAGCGGTGTGCCATTGTGTTTTCTTTCCAAATGGGGTAAGTTCTTGCATTCGTGGGGTAAGCGGTGTGCCATGGGGGTGGGTCAAGTTCATGTGCGATGGGGTAAGTTAGCACGTCGGGTCGTACCAGCATGTCCCAGTGCACTTCCTCCTTCCTCTCACCACTGTGTCACCACTGTAGGAACAGTTCACCATCCTAGCCATGCAAGAGCTCATCCAAACAAAGCAGCAGTGCCTGGCCTGCCGATGACGAATGTTGTTGATTAATTTGTATGTTCTATTGTTGTTTCGTCTCAATTGGGCAAACCCTCCGGAAGCCCCCGCAAAACATTTTTTTTAAACATCATTGATGAAGACAATCTCTTTGCATGAACAGCTTTGGTGAAATCGTTGTTTTCGGGCTTATCAACCACAGAAAGAGCAAGATAGTGATTGTAGTACTTGAGGCTACTGCTTGCTTATAATATAAGAAGGATCTGACGCTAGCACGGTGCTTGGCGGTTTCATGATTTCTTCATGTTTGTTTATTGTTTGTTGATTGTTGACCCTTTTTCTCTTCTTTGGCTTCATGTGACACCCGTGACCTGCTACTCATTCACTGAGTCGGCTCCGATTGGGCACGACCGACTGCGTCACTGGGCGACTGCGTTATACCTGGCTCGGTCGAGGTGGAAGGAGTGCGACTTCAGCTCCTTGGCCTTCTTCCTGCCCTACTCTTCAGTGCCTTGGCATATCTTGGGCTGTCAGAAACCGCGGGCTGGAGGGTGTTGTATTGTTGGGTGGGGTTGGGGCTGGGCTGGTGTGGGTCGGTTGGTGGGTTTTTGTTTGCTTGTTTGTTGTTAGCTGGCGGTCCTTTGGCGATCATGGACCGGCGTGTACAAGACTGACAAGACCAAAACAGCAGCTGCTTCAGGAGACTATTCTGAGTTATTCTGATGCTTTGTCCTCAGGCGTGCTCTCAGACTTTTAGACCATCTTAGACCCTGAGTTTCTTACTCAACCACCAAAACGGCAAGACCCTTAGCACCAAGAACCACCGACAGGACAGGACTTACCACCTGCTTAGTTGCCAACAGGACGACGTGCAGGCCCCGATTTCCACAGCCTTCACGTCACGCAGCCTTCGCAAGGTGAAGGGCCGCTTGAGTGAGGAAGCAGCAAAGACCTATAGCCATGTGGAGGCCAGGGGGTGAAAGATATTGAAAGATGGTTGAGATATGCCTGATGTTGGTTTCGGTACGTCCTTAGTGCTTGACAAGTTGTCCCATCTACAAACTCACTCTCCTTGTATCTATAGCATAACTTGATTGCTCTTCCGGAGCCCTAGAGTTGAGTCACGGAACTCCCGACGCGCGCGCACGGAAATCCGCTGCACGGAGCGAGCTTTTTCCGCTGATGGATTGCCTCCGCTCACGCTGGAGGCCAAAGCCATCTTTTTGGGCGATGGACCATTCATGTTGGTGGACTCTCCTGAGTTAACCTCCGAAGCTTTGAGGCGATCAGAGCCGGGAACACGGTGTGAACGCGGAACGCGGAACGCGTGTTCGCGGGGAACGGGACGTCTTGTGAGCGCCCCGTCTTGTGACTGATGGCTGTTGGTTCTTGAGGAGAGTGGTGATCCGATCAACTCTCCAGAGAGGTAAAAGCATGGACCTTTAGAAATTGCCCAGGAATCATCCTTGAGACGACTAAGTCATCCTGATGGAGAGCTCAACATGGAAGAGATGGAAGACATGGAAGAGGTGGACCCAATTGATAGTGACCTTGCCACATGACCTATGTGGTGAATTCTGGGTCCACCACCTACCCTGCATCGCGTAAATACGGAGGAAGCTGGGCTACATGGACGATGAGTTCAACCAAGACTTGCGGGAGGCCGTTCTGTTGCTCTGTTTGCTTGTCTGTTTGTTTGTGGACCACACAAGACACAAGATTGAAGTCATTGGACAGAGGCCATGTTTTGCTTTGTGAACTCCAATGACAACAAGAATCACTTGCGGAAGATGAGCCTACTGCCAGTTCCAGGAGATAGTCTCCAGGCCGGATCTGACAGGACGTAGACTTGGTGTTTGTGCGGATGGCCATCTACAATCCAAGAGGTAAGGGAGTATTGAATCGCCGCAGATATTTAGTATCGATTCTACAAGTGACAAGATTTATCGTGGCAATCTTGAACGTGTGATCAACACTGAGAGCTGAGAGGTGCATGTGGTTGCATCATGTTTGGATGATTTATATAGGCCAATGACCAATGTTGTTCATTCTCAGGCTCAGTTTGTGTTCGAGATACAATGACATTGCTGGCCATCATGGTAGAATAAGGACTTGGCTTGCTGCTCTTGCTTGGTTGTATGATGCTGTATAGCATGGCCAGAGACTGGACTTGCTAGTCAACCACGATCTTTACATCATTAAAAAACCGTTTTCCACTCCCTTAGGGACCCGGGGCCACAGGGCCACACCAGTCGAGCAGAATGACCCAGTTGCCCACTTGACCGAAGTTGTCTTCGTTCGTTCGATCCCGACTCCAACGTTCATCCGACCCGTACCTCGGCGCGCCCTCGGGCGCGCCCTCAGCTTTGCCCTCCACCCCCCCCGTCCGGTCCGCCCTGGAGGACGTGGAACGGAAGCTGCACCGGGCCTTCGTGTCGCATGGCTCCCAGGGGCGGTGGCAGCGGAAGAACGGCGGCGACGCACGGAATGGGGCCACGCGGCCGTTGCGGCACATTCTGCAGAAGGCCCAGATCTTGGAAGCTTGGGAGGTGGAAAGGAATCCACGAAGAAGAGGTGGCCAACAGGGTTCAGGCTCCACCTTCAAATTGCTGTAGGACCTTGTAGAAGCCCTGGGCACATGAATTTGGGCGTGAATTTGAAGCCCGTAGCCTTACTACATGTCTTATCATGTCTTACATTGTTTTACTGTCATACACCTACCAACTGTCAGATAACGACTCAGAACCAGAGCAAATCAAGAATTGAGTAGCTCCTCATGACTTGTTCATGCTTTTTCTACGCTACGCCAGCGAGCAAGTAACTTCGAGCTCTTGATTGAATCCGAGGATCGGAGGAGGAGCTACTCCAAAGCTGAGATCTTTGAAGCCATGAAGGTCGGTCTTTATCGTCTTTATCGATGAGTTGCATGAAGACCTGGATGCATACACCAGCAAGCTACCTCTTTTTGATTCATTCAGCACACTAAATTTACCTGTGATTGAATTGAATTGCAAATCATCATTTTGCGGGTACAGTATTGGCCATGGGGCTTGCTTCCTCCGCCGTTCCCCACGTTGCCACGGTCCACGGTACGCTTCGCGGAAGTCCGACGAGGTCTACGCGCAGCAGAACGCTTTGCCCGCTGCCAAGACCTTCAATGCCCTGGCCTTCCGCGTGATGCGGCAGCATCTCAAGGACCCACAGTGCCGCCCAGTGATTGAGTTCGAAGACAAAAGACTCCGCGGCCCAGGGGTGCGGAGCAGTGCGCAGCTGTGGTCCATGGAAGATAAGATTGCCAGCACACCTCAACAGAGGTAAACGAACGCATACTGGGTGATGCAGAAATGGTTCGAATGGTTCGAATGGTTCTCGTTGCACCTGGCAGGCATGGCGCTCAGATGGTGGGGTTTGGTCGAAGAGTTTGGCACCTGACACCCCCGGGAAGCTCGGGATGGTCCTGGGAGACCAGGGGTGGTTGGGACGGTGTGCTTATCAGGTGGATGAAGAAAGGATTCCGACCAGGTCGTATCATTCCAGCTGGCTCGGTCATGTAGATGGTTCAATATTGCGACCTACACTGAAGACACATGTTTTTCCAGAAAGAGGTGCTCGGCTTGCTCGGCTCAGGTCCTCTACAACCCTGAAGACTTTCATCACAACTCGGGCGATTTGAGCGACAACTGTGCCTTGCTCGGCTGCGTCGTTTGTGTGGCACAGAGGTCGGAAACGGTGCGGGTTCTGTCGGATGCTCCAATGAAGGTGGCAGAAACTGGTGGACCGAGCTTGATAGGTCCCTAGATGTCCCCCAATATACAAGAGGATTGAGAGGACCAATGGGACAGACCCCAAGTTCGGTGGTTGACATGGCCCATCTAAAAGACATCTTGGGGTCTGTGACATCTGCTCTGAAACCACTGTAGAGGTCAGAGCTTGCTTAGAGCCATGCACCTGAGACTTTGACTGAACCAACTGGTGGCTCTCATGAGTGAAGGTCAAGCAGGCACTCTCTGCAAATCGCTCTTCGGGCTCAAGTTCGAGTGCGCGCCGTTGAGCAGACATGCATTTGATGCAAGAATAGACTTTGCAGAAGTATAATACTGTACAGTGTGTATCATGAAGTATCTCCAACTCCGTTTGCTGGGTACGCTCATCCCATTTTTTTTTCAGCTGGAAAGCGGGTCCGGTCGCGAAATTCATGAGCAAATCAAAGGTTTTTGAATCCACTCTACTAAGTCGTTTGCGCGCACCGAATACGATGTGCCCTGCATCTTGAAATCGGGGAAGACGATGCTCTCAAGGCTGAGCTTTATCCGAGCACGACTGGTCACCTTAAACGACTGTGGATCGTTTTCGTGAATGATAGGTTTTGAGACTCCCATAATTTCCCTCCTGTGTAGTACAGGCAGAAGCTCATAAGTTATGGTTAATCCCTGGGGCTCCCAAAGGCTCCCTCAGACAACCGTTGTCGTGAAAATACCCCGGGAGACTCTCTCACGCCCAACTACCCCCTGAGACAAAACTGTTTCGTGAACGTTTTTGGGGTCATCTCATTGCTTGGATTTTTGGGGCAACATCCTCTCAACCCAACCTATCCTCGCCCATCCGCGGCCTGGCTCCTGCACATCCAGCGAAAGTCCAGACGACACTTGGCATCATTTTTCCGGGCGGTGGCGACGCACGGATCCCTAGGGCTCCAACTACCCCCTGAGAAGATGGAGGCCAACCATCGCTAGTAGGTTGGAGGCCATCGCCCAGGTTGGAGGCCATCATAGGCCATCGCTAGTAGGGTGGAGGCCATCGCAAGTAGGTTGGAGGCCATCGCTACTAGGGTGGAGCCCTATAGGTGATCTACACATGCAGATTGGATTCCAGTCCTAGATACCACCTCTCCAGGCCTGTACATTCCAATCCAATCTTGGAACTAATTCCACACATCCTGCACAAACGACCGATCCAGTCTTCACATGCAAAGCCATGGTGAAATCTGTAGTTGATTCCTTAGATGATGGTGAAAAGCTTTTTGGGTCTAGTTTGGGGGGTCCACCCTAGTACTGGCTGGTGCCTAGGGTAGATGGAGAAAGGCCCCTCTGAGGTTTTGAACTGTAAACTTGATAAAGAGCCAAGCTAGCGTCGATCAGCGATCTGCTGAATGCAAAGCTCGTGCCAGGCCTAATCAAGCCAAACCAGTTTGAATGATAACGCGAAAGCGGGCACGCATGCTTTCCGGCTTCAATGAAAGGTACTACGTTTGTCCAAGCTACATGAAATTTTGGCCTTGCCGGCCATCGAAGTACACCGGCGTTCAACGCAGCCAATGCCAGCTTGACGTATGCCGTGCAGCACTTCTCCTAGGCTTTTGTGGAAGGGCTTCTCATGAACCCCCTTCCCACCAATTTCAGTGGATATCACCACATCAACCAGACCAAGAAAAACAGGTTGCTGGAAAGTCAATTCAAAGCTTCACATTCATCAGCCATTCTCATGGCTTCTTCCCGGCTCAGGAACTGGGGCAATGCTTCACTCAAAGAGTGGAACTGGGCAAGCCCGTGCCTCGGTGTTTGGAGGAAGGAATTGGTGATGCGGGGAAAGCTAGTTCCCCGGCTAGAAGAGAGTTGGGGCCAGAGCAGGGGCTCTCACAATCACGAATGGTAGGATTTAGGAGATGTACCATGTACCGGTTTCCTGCAAGACTGAACGCTGAGTGGTCTAAACTTGAGTAGTGAGAACTTGCCCTTGCCCTGTGCGACCCCTCTCAAAGAGCACCCAAGCCCAAGGGGCAAGCATGTTTGCATCAGTGTCCACCTCTCGTCGGGCGGGTCGAGGTTGCTGCTCAGCACATCATCCAACCACTGCACCACCACACGAGCCTCAGATTTGTCGATATATCGGCCCCTGCTGGTTGGAATATGTGAGAGCTAGACTTGCAACACCCCTGCGGAAGAAATATAATATCGGTTTAGATTTGAGCTTGGCAACGTTGTGGGCTTTGAACTGCAACTCAGGGTATGGGTGAACCCAGCTTTTCATCTTCTTGGTCGAAAACTTCGGAGCAGAATGCCTGAGCTTTCACCGAGATGGAGTTACGAAGCCTTTCCTCCCTGATTGTGAAAACACTTGGGGAAACGCGCTAACAATAGGCAGCGTGCACCTGAACAAATTATGTTATGATAGGCAAAATGCTGCCACTTATGCATTCTGGCCCATACTCTAAACTCTTGGGTGGCGATTGCAAGTCGTCGGTCGGCAGCCAACGAAGATCCACCCCACATGCACTCGTACTCAAGGAGCTCAAGGAAAGCCGAAGCCGCCACCCAGAGGTCAATCCCCAGGTTGACCACATGCATTGCATCCCACTTGACCTTTTCAAGGTCCCCTCCAAGAAGGGACACCAAAGGACCTCAGATGATATTGATAGGTTTCTGTTTGCATCAGCCACCTCAGCCTGTAAATATACTAATACGGCTGGATTCATGCGAGGGTGCATAGTCAATCTGAAGACCAGGTTTTAAAAAATCAAAAGGCTTGGGTCAAAAGAGACAAGTGTCTCGCATCACCTGGTTTCAAACACTTGGATATGAAAGACTCCATGTTTGTAATGCGAGGTTGTTGTAACAGGCAAAGCGGGGACTCAACCATGTAGTTGTCTTTGTCCATGTCACACCTGTGACAAATGTAGGTGCATTTGTAGTACCGCTTCATCAGCAACCATTCCTCTTCAGGGAGATCATCCAGGTAGAACACACACCCCTCTTCATTGGAACTTCTAGAGTCTAATGGGACACAAAATTTTAATTACAAGAATAATACGGCCTTTCAGTGGGTTGATCCCCGTCTGGCCACCAAAGTCCTGGTGAAATTTCCAATCGGCCCGAAGCTCTTGGACAACCGCCCTGAATGTCCCACTCGCACCTGGCGCATCGACGCCAGTGTAAAGGAGATCAAAGCTCTCACAAACCTGAGATGTTATGGCACGCGGTCGTTGTGCGCAAAGCCTACCATTGGAACACAGCCGCTCCGGACCCGAGGTTAGCCAAGGTTCAGCTTTGAGATAGGGTCTCAATGTTCCAAAGCCAGTGGATAAATCCTAGGATTCACGGGGCACTGGGTTCGAACATCAGCCCCTGTAAGGTGCGATTGCATGAGCAACATGGTAACATGCGGGTGAGTTTCTTCCCTGAACAAAAAAAGTGGAAAGCACCTGTTGATGGTCGTCTTTTCAACCTGCCGCTGCAGAACCAGGCCACAGCACACCACAGTGATTGACTCACCAGATTCTAGATACTGGCAGCCATCACCCCACATCCATAGTGGCACCATATCATTGTGCTCTGGCTTGCCAACATGCTGCCAGTACTGACGCGTGACATCAGCTGGCACTTGGGGGGAACAATCCACGGCGCATAAGCCATGGGAAGAGTAGATGAGGGAGAATCAGTGGCATTGACCTGAAAAGGGCAGCTCAATCACCCAGTTCATGCCCAAGACAAATAGCCTTTTATGATACCTGAGAAGCTGCAAAACGAAAGCCAGCGTTACCATCGGCCTCTGTACAACTACACCTTACCATTCAGATGATGCAAATGATGCAAATAATTGCATTTCTTGCATCACCACCCCGTCAAAAATCACAAAGAATCACCTCCAAAAAAAGCTCAAAAACCTTACTTCGGTGGACCCCTAAACACCACCTAATTTGGAGTTTACGTGGTCATTTCTCCGGCCACCCACCCCACACCCCCTACTTACTCACTTCGTTCGCCAAACACAACTCAGCTGGCGCCTTCTACGAAGGCTGGCTTTCGTAATTCACATTTAGGCGTTACTTTTTGGACCCAGACCCGGACCTTGTTTCCACCTCATCGTCCGCGCCAAGTTCCTTCTTGAGAGGCACATCAACCCAGCTGATGGGTACCTTGGAACAAATGGATCCGGAAGACACCACTTTCAGATTGGGAAGAGAGATGATGGTAGACATCAGTCAATGGAAAAAACAATAGTGTAAGTCACCAACAAGCTACTGTGTCAGGATTCTTTTTCTCAACTTTCCTCATCATATCCCGCTTCACATTCTGGGGGAATTTTCCATCAGCACCCGATGAAGCAAAATCTGCACAAGGTCCTTTGAATTTGTACCCCTGGTAGGCAAACTCCTGCAAAAAAATCAAATGCAACAATGACGGGTTCAATCAAATCCAGGTTTCAGAAATAGAAAGCTCCATACCACCCCACCACTCCTTGCGGACATATTGTAAGGTCTCCTGCGCCTTTCTGAACGAAGATTCCTCATGACGGAGAGAAGGGGCGCAAACCCCTTGCCAAAAATACAGCGTAGCTCCAAATGGCGGGGGAGCACAGTCCGGCCCATTTGATGCTGGCTAGATTCACCCAAACCACTCTCCTTCATGAGGAAGCTCACCAAGGGAGAAGTAGCGCCTGCGTGGGCATAGCGCTCAACCATTTCAACTCGATGTGGGTACACCCGGCTTTCATGTGGTGCACAACGGGGCGAAGGGAGGCATGGGCATGGCACTAAACTATTTCAACCCCATGTGTATTGCACAAAGAGGCCAAGAGACCATGCCCTCCAAGAGAATAACACCTGCATAGGTGTTGCACTGAAGCATTTCAACTGTCTATGTGGGAACACCCGTCTTTCACATGCACAACGGGGCCAGAAGAGATTGTGCTTTCCAAGAAGTGATACCTGGGCGTGGCACCATGCCCTTTCAACTCGGGAACATCCGGCTTTCACGGTACATGTTTTTACCTGCGCAGTCAGTTTGGTGGCTGCCACTCTGTGGGACCTTTCAGACACAATCTAAGCCCAAAAGGCGCTGGCAAAATTGCCATGAACAAATCATGGCACACACAACTGGGGTCTTCAGTTCTCGGTGCCCTCATCGGCATTCTGGACTGCAGGCTTGCCCTTGGTCTTGGGTTTTGGGGTAGCCTTCGGCTTTGGTGGTTCCTGAGCAGGCACAATGTTTGGTGCTTTGTGTGGGCACAAGGTCAAAACCAAGGACCTATATATCGACCTTAAGCTTATGCTCATCGATTAGGCAGCTCGAGGGGGGCACAGGAAAGATAGGTTAACATGGCAAGTTCTTGCATCTAGACTCAATGGCTGCTTTCACAGACTTCATCGTTCCACTCAAGCTGGTTGCCGTTGCATCCACACTCTTCAACGCAGCATCATATCGATCTTTAAGCTCTTTGTCATTCGCCACTGTGTCCAGCTTGCATGCAAACAAGCTTTCCAACTCGGTCTTGACCCGTAGAACCTCCTCCTTTCTGGCCGCAAGCTGACCCACAAGGCCTGACTTCATTGTATCAGACCTTGTCAGTCAAATGCGGGCCATGTATACGGGTAAGTAGGGTGATTTGCGCTTTCCAGGACACACTGAAATAAAAACATGTTGGAAAGAAACAAAGCTACAAGCTCGAGTCATGGCTTTTGGCTTCCCAGGCCATGATCTCGGAGAGCTTGGAACTAGTCCACGCGATCTTACCACCCACAACCTGTGTTTCTGTTTTGGGTTTCTTCTCCTTTCTGCGCGGCTCGCGGGGATCACCACCCCCACCACCACCATTTCCAGGAGGCACCACACCCGGACCTGCATTGGTGTTGGGAGCACCACCTGCTCGGTTTAGCAGAGAATTCTGTGCCCTCACCGGCAGCGAAAGCCTCTTGAGGTCACTGCTGAGAGCAGTTTGCCTTGGCAAGGAAGCCCGGCAAAGGGGGTATGGGGAGTTGTGATCAAGATGGGAGGGAGAGCCCTATCAGGTTTCATGGAACCAGGCCCAAAGGTTGCCATGGCCAAAACATTCGCCCCAAAACAAATACCCAACCATGTCAAGGAGGGCCAATTCAACGCTCTGATTCCAAGGGTTATGATATTAGTGGGGATGGGGCCATATTGGACAGCCAAAAGATGATAAGGCAGACCGAGAGGATATGGTTGGTATTTGCCTAAGACGAACTCTAAACTCATGCTTTTAAAGGGATAAAAAGGACGCAACAAGACGGGAAACGGTGTGATTGTGAGCCCCCCGGAAAATGTACCTTTTTGGGGGGGTCCAAAAAACATGAGTGGTTAGACCTAGCAGATGATGGAAGCAGCAGCATTTAAATGTCTTGTGAATGCAGTGGCAATGGCGCCACACTTTAGAAGGGCACCTGGTCTTTCTAGCTTCATCAGTTCTTGCCCGCACAGACCTGGGCCGAGTTGCGCAACCTGGCGGGTTTGGCTCTCATTGAGAGAGCCGGAGCAGTTCAGTCCTCGGGTGGTCTCCTCCTCGTCTTCCGACTCGTATACGAGTGAGTCGAAGCAACGCACCAACTCGTAGTCCTGGATAAGGTGGATCAAGTGACCCCACCCAATTCGTACCGACCCCTTATTATGGAAAACGGTTGGTGGGTGTCAAAAGCACCAACAGTCCTCCTTGTCGGGGACATCGGGATGCACCATCCAATAACATGTGCCATCAGTGGGGGCTTTGTTCTCCTCCATTTCCTTCTTTTTGTCGCGGATGCCTTTTGCTGCCGCCGGTCCGAAGCGTTCCTTCAACCAGCGGAACTCCTTCATGACATGACGCCCCTTGCGGCGAGCCGTAGTCTTTCTCATTGCATTCAAATAGATGGTGCTCTTCAACCAGCTCTCGCCGGATGCCAGCCAATCTTCGAACAACGTGTCCAGCAATTCTTTGTCTTAGTTGGGGCTGCGTGCAACAAGGGTGGGTGGCCCTTGTAATCGACAAGCAGGGGCCAAAACTAAAATCCTGTCTCCAAAAGTGAACCCTTAACACGAATCCCTAGCGCTCCAACCGCCTCAGAAGGAGTTATAGACCCCCTAATCCACCCCAACCACCTTGTGAGGAGGTGGTTGGAGCCCTATGGGGAACATTGATGGGTTCAAATGTTTGATCCAAGTCACTGTGCTTCTTTCCCACCGATGCCTTGAGCACCGCTTCAGGACAGTCTTTGCCTCACGTCGCAGAGCTTCAGGACGGGATTCCGGATATCCCGGGTGGTGGGAGGGGACGAGGAATCACGCATACATACCAATGATCGTGTGTACAGTTTTGTGTTGGATCCGGCAACTTGTTAACATAGCAGAATGCATCCTAGGAACTCTCGAAGCTTCTGTTGAAGCGCATGCGCTGGTTGTGGGCCTGCCTGTTGAGGTATTCCTGTTCAGTTTCCTGCCGACCCTTAGGCCCTTTCCAGTACACATTGGCCCCATCAATGACCACATCATCACCGTACTGCTGCTTCAGCTTCTCCAACTGGCACAGCAGGAGTGTGCTGGGCACCCTACAGCTGGTCAGATATGTTGATGGAGAGGGAGCACGCAAATCCAATCCAGGCAGATTAGATGATGGTCGGATTATCCACTTCTTTACGGTCGGATATAATATATATATATAATATGGAGAAAAAAGGGGAGGTATCCAGAAAGATCCGTTTTGGAAGGATGTTCAGCTGCTTTTCGGACACCTACTTTGGCTCAGCAACTGAATTTGCATAGGACACCAAAAAACTAACCACTCAACCCCGCCTCGAGTTGCGTTGTATCTTTCCGTTTCATCAACTCTTGATGCGATGTTGCATGGTCACTGAGCTTCTCCTCCTGAAGATACACCGGAATGTGTGCACAAGGGTTGAACACTTGCAATTTGGCCCAATAATTTCCTACTATATAATGATAACCCAACCCAACATGCGCAAACCAACACACGCAGTTCAAACCAACACACGCAGTTCACGTTCTCAAGACGACAAGGGCCTTGAGCGTAAAACATTCAAGATGAAAGGACGCTAATAGACTACTCGGTCGAAAAAGGGGGGTCTAGCTCCAGAATCCTTTTACAGGAGAATCCTTTTAACAAGATCTCTTCGAACAATTGAATTCACGTGCCCACCCACATGTGCATTCCAAGGCGGTCCTCAATCCCATTGTACGCTTTAACCTCCTCATGGTGCGGAATGTCTTTGTTGGCTGGGTCAGCCAATGTGCAAGGGTGGGGGGGCCGCCTCGGTATTGTCCAGAAGGGCCTGCATCTCATGCATCAAGGCGCTATCAACATCAACAGTATCGACTGTCTCGACAAAAGGCTCCATGAGCTTTGCCTCAAAGGCCTGGCGTGCGAGCTCAATCAGCTGGACCACCTTGGCCTCGATGTCATCGGATTTGGCTTGGTAAGCAGCCAACGCCGCGGAGTGATGGTCATCCAAATGCTTCAATTTGTTTGCCATCCATGCGTCGAGCTTTTGCAATTTGGCATCACAGGCTTCCTGCGAGATGGATCCGTTCTTCAGCTGCTTTTTTTTGCACTTCAGTCATGGCCTGCGCAGCCTCTTTGACCTTCAATCTCTCTAACCCCCATGTCTCCCTGATGGCCACATCATCATGCTCCAATGCCTCACAGCTCAACTGATCGATCTGGTTGACGGGGTCAGCAAGTGAGGGGTCCACCTGCTCGATGTCCTTCTGCTCCATTCGCCTTCTGAGCCACAGCTGACAATCATTGATCAGCTTGTCTGTGTCATTCTTGTAGGAATCCTCCGCATCCTCAAACAGGTAGTTGGACAGTGGTACATCCCAAGCTCGTGGATCCACTTCATTGCCGGTCGGACTTTGACCAGGCCACATGCATGGAGTTTCCTCCAGGCCCATCTGGTTGTCCGGGCTGGGAATCGGTTTTCCTTTGTCGTTGGGCACTGGTGTGGGGGCCTCAGGGTCTGGTGCAACGGCATGCGGCACCAATACTGCTTGAGGAGAGATGTCAGGTGCTGGTGTTGGCTCCAAACCACCTTCAGGCACAGGTTGAGGAGGCACCAGAACCTCACCGCCCTCTTCAGCTGCAGGTTCAGCAGGAGGCACAGATTGGCCCTTTTCAGCTCCAGGTTCAGCAGGAGGCACAGGTTGAGGAGGCGCCGGAATTCCACCGCCCTCTTCAGCTGCAGGTTCAGCAGGAGGCACAGGTTGAGGAGGCGCCGGAATTCCACCGCCCTCTTCAGCTGCAGGTTCAGCAGGAGGGACAGGCTGAGCAGGCACCGGCACCGGAATTTCACCACACTCTTCTTCAGCTACAGGTTCAGTAGCTGAAGAATGCACAGACTCATAGGATCCCAGCCGAATTGTTGTCGCTGTAGAATCAGTGCGCCGGATGGGCATGGAACCTGATCATGGTCAAAGTGGAGGAACCCCAGACCCAAATCTGTGCCATATATGCACGGACCAATATATCAAATGAGGAAAGTTGGGGGATCCAATCAGGGTGGTGTCTCACGCAAACCCGGCGCCACGCGACTGGAAGGACAAGAGACGCTGCAGCGCAGCCGGCTTCGAAGGCCCGGCAGGCTTTGAGGGAGGCGGCGCCTGCACCACGGATGGAGATCGACGTTGATCAGCCTGGGCAAGTCTGAACGCAGTGTTTGGGGTGCGTGCAGTTGACCAGATTACTTGTCAGAAAAAGTAATTACGGTGCATTTTAAGGATATCCTAAAACATGTCTCTCCATATTATCTCTCGATAAGCCGAGAAAACATTTGTTGGTGAAGAAGAAACTACGTTTGTTTGCAAACATAGTTGTTGTTATATGACAACATATCTAGTCATGTTATTTATATATAGAACATGCCCAATACAACGTCGCATATCAGCCTGGCAACAGAAACTGGTTCAACCTTCACAGCACCCCCAGCTGTGGGTGAACACGTCACTGCCTTGTCAAGCTCACCCTCCAAGCTACGAGCCACTGGAGCTCCCCCCACTTCATGCCCCTTCAAGCGCTTGTGCTCTGGAGACTTGATTGGAGTCGAGGTGGTTGAAGAAACTGTGGCAGTAGAAGGCTTTGGCTTTGGCACAGCAGCAGCAACACAAGGTTTCAGCTTCTTCAAAGTACTCGTTGGTGCGATCTTCACAGCTCTAGAAGGGGTAGCCACTGGCTTCGCGCACACAGGAGCACCACCTCCAAGGTGATCCAGCATGATTCAGCCAAAAGGATGGCACACTCACACATTGTCACACACTGATAGATAAACACATGTTGAATCACACCGTGCAGTTCGCAAGTCACTGGCACCCAAAACCAAAAGTTCGCGCGAAGTTTGATTTTTGCTCCAAGGCACCAAGTTTTGTACCCAGGCGACTCTCAAGCTCACCTAGCTCCCTTCCTGGATCAAAAGCGAGACCCGCAGAGGATGCAGAGGATGATGGAGCCTTGAGGGCGTTTTTGGGACACCATGCGTGCAAGTTTTGCGTAACCGCCAACGTTCCACCAAACGCCAGCAGAACAAAAACTTAAAGGCACCACACGCACACAAACTCGAGGACACGTCTACGTCACGCGCCTATCAGCCCTTCCACATATAGGTTGGGTACTACAAGGGTAGGTATTGCGCACACAGACCACGGATATCATACAAACCACATCGAAAGACGTGACCGGTGTAAATGCACCAAATCGTGCAAGTCGCATAGGGCGAAGATCGACTCTTTGCTGCGGTAGGAGCTGTCGGAACAGGTCTCGCCATCACCTGCCCAGTGGGCTGCAGTCAAGAACCCACTCACAACACAAAAAAGTCTGCGTCCTACATTTAACGCGGTTTAACGCATTTTAACGCGCCAGAATTGTCCCAGAAC
>CAXAMN010004113.1:1412353-1442627 GCA_963970005.1 Durusdinium trenchii
TTAACGCAGTGGAAAAATTGGTCCGACCCCCAGTCCCACCGTTTAACACACTCTAAACGCGAAAAGAGCCCCGTTCAATCTACTCTGGATGGCTTGACCCTGCACACTGCTCCAGACTGGTGCGTTCGTGCTTTGCGGTGCACCCTGAATGGCGGGTTTGCATGTTTGTGCTCTGCTGTGCACTCTAATGGGCGTGTTGATGGAAGCATGACGTGTCAGATTCGTGTGAAATAGCGAGGAAACGTGTGGAAACGTGATGAACAGCTTTGTTTTGATGTGAGGGACATGTCATGGGGGCCTATCAAGGTCAGTCGTGTCAAGTTGGCTGAGCAAATTGTTTGATTCATGGGGAGTGGATCACTGCCTGCAGCTCCGAACAATACCAGGGTTTCCAGCCAAACCCATATACGGCCTTGGCTGTACTAGTCATGGTGATGCTGCAAAAGGGCGACAAAGGCAATGAGAGCATTGAGTTCCATTCGGACTGGCAACTTATGTACGTGGTGGTCCCAGGTGGCCTTTCAGTGTACAAGCAGAGGCTCAAGAAGCTGGAAAAGGATGCAGTTTCCTGAACGTCCGAGAACGGCGACATCGGATGTCTCTCTGCCAAGGACTGCGTACGACATCCAGTCCAATGTGGGCGCGTCATTTCGTGAGATCCGCCAAGTTTGGCATCGAACAAGGATGTCCGTTAAAGGATCTGCTGTCCTTGCCACAGTTCAGGACGGCGACCATCCCAGGCTTGCGTGATACCAGCCGCGATGAGATCAGCCATGCCACGCTGAGTTTTCAGGACAAGCTGGGCGAGGAGACTCAACTTCAAAGTTACGAACTGTGAGCTTACAGGCGTGGCAGCCTGCTTCGACGACCCAGCTTCGATGTTTCGTGTGCGTCAAACTGTCCAGCACGCACACGCAATTGAGTTGGCTGGTGTATCTGGCATCAATACCTGCAAAGACTTGGCAATGGCTGATACATGTTAAGCTCAGGCTATGCCCATTTGCAAATTTCCACGTTTTGTAGGGATGCCCGAAACCACAGTACAGATCACTCCGTGCACCAACGCTGCTATGAAGGCTAGGCCCAAGTACAGTCCAAAACCCCTTTTCCACCAAAGATGGCCCTCGGTAACTCTGTTTGTTTGGGCTGAAAAAATGTTGACGGTGCAAAACCACCTAGCTATGAAATTGTAGTTTCGTTGGCGTGGTGGCATGTTGCACTGCTGACCTCCCCCCAGTCCCGCGGAAATCCTGGCCTCCCGCTGGATGATCACACCCCTAGTGATGCTAGCAGCAGGTTCCCGGAGATGGCTGCGTAAGATCCACCAACGTTCCCCTTCAGTACTACACATGTCACACACTCACCCTGCCCTGGTCCGCAGAACGATTTTTTAGTCGATTGTGTTTGCAGACTTGCAGAGTCTGATTTAATTTTGCCTCACCAAGCGGGGAAACACACTGCACTCCCACTTTTGAGGTTCCAAAGTATGTGGGAAAAATTGTTTTGCACCCCTAGGCGCAATACAAACCCACCACCGAATTATCTCTGGTTGGTCTCGAGATCTTACTCTTTACAGCTTGCAGAACCCGTCCACATATCCCTAGTATACACCTGCCCAAAAATTTCTGGAGACGGCTGGATTTGAATGGGGATGAGTGGATCTGGCTTGTAAAGCTTACACGCAACAGCCCGCTTCATGAAATCCACCAACTCCTCAAGGCGCGCATGCTTCCAATCAGCCATTGGCGGAAGCTCCTGGCGGAAGGGCGCTTCAGGCGCGTGGGCTCTTCAGGCAGGTGGATGGAAGAAAGGTGCCAGGGCTGATCTATTGACCACCTTCGACCATATAAAAGGGTGACTAGAGGGTGGTGTAAGAGGGGTCAATGAATCCTGAAAAGGTTATTAGGTCCTTGAATCCATTGTTCACCATACTCCGGAGGTCAGGAAGGGCTTTGCGTAAATCATCGCTGTGGGTGTCCTCGGCGACCAGGGAATCAGTTTAGGATTCAAAGGGGTGCATTTTGGAACGCAAGCTAGCTAAGACAAATGTCCATCCACTCCATGTGCTTGGACGCGACCGCCCTACCAAAGTCTTTTGGAAAAGCTCCACTGCGGCGTAGGTCTTTGGCCCCTGTCCTCGTGCAAGAGCAAGTTTTGCATGCACAGCTCCACACCCTCTATCACCTGTACTGACCTGGTGACCCAGTGCATGCAAGCTACACCTGCTTCTTAGATCCATCTTTCTTCAACCCCGTCTTGACAATCTTCACACCCAGTCGTTCAGCTCGGTCTTTGATTTGTTGTTTGTGAGCAGGCGTCAATGCACAGCCATCCCACAGGGTTGACATCCATGGCCTGAGATGCACAGGGGCCCCTTTGGATCGTTTTGGTGGCAACGGGATCACAACCAAAAAGGCCCCTAATTGGAGAATAGATGTGGTACCAACAGCGGCCCTAACTAGCTTTAAACCAAGAAAGGCCAACGGACCGCGCCTTTTTCAATCGTTTACAAACTAGTTTGAGGCAAAAAAAGGGCGCTTCCCTGAAATGCCGTTTAGGGTGTGTTGGTTCGTGTTGCAAGCCAGCGAAGGTCTAAAAGCCTTATAGGGTGTAATTTTCCACTGGATTGGCCTGCAAAAAAAAGACCCCCACAAGTCCGGTTCGACCTGCTTGAAATGCAGGTTTTGAAGGGGGGGAAACCGGACTTGTGGGGGTCTTCTTTCACAGGCCAATCCAAGTGGAAAAGTTAGCCCATGCACCCTCCACTTGTAGGGCGCATCGTCCTATGAGGCCTTTTGACAGCTCTTGGAGAGGCCATGATAAAACAATTCGAGCGCCAACATGACGAGGCCCAACCTGAATTGAAAAGAGGTGGGTGACCGGTGGGTGGAGCAGTTTAAGGAGCATGCTCATGCAGACAAGACACGCATTGCCAATTCCTAGCTCTGGCTTTTGGCAGAATCCACCATAAAGACCCATGAACCTGAGAAGGCTAGACACCAAAACTAGAGCAGCTGTGCAAGAACTTAACAACACATCCCCAAAATGAGAACACTCTTCTTTGCGCCAAGGCTGAGGGACCACTTCACCTCAAAGATTCCCAATTCCATGAAGCTGCGGAAATGCTCAATGAACGGGTGGAACACCAGTTTGCTCCGGTGCGGGTTCTCAATCAAAGTCACAACTGACCGGCACATAGCCAATGCCCACAGAAGTGACCCACGGGTGGACAACAAGTTCCCCGTATGCACAAATGGGAAACTCAAATTCCCCCATGGTTTCTCTAGGGTCCGCTGGTGCTGGGAAGAGGACATAAAGATCCAGCTGTTGCAGGGCAGTGCAAAAGTCGCCAACCCACCTTCCACCACACGTAGGATTTGCCGTATGCCCCACAGCAATCCCATCACCGTAGCTAGATTGTGCAAGGCCATGTCCTTCTCTATGTCCACGCCTTGCCTTGGAAGGCGCGCGCGCGTGGCAAAACCAGCAAACTCAGAGGCAAACTAACGGCAATTGTCCACTTTGGTCAGTCGGTTTCTTGCGTATTGATTTGGGCAAGCAAGAAGAAACTTGTCACCTGTGATGGGAACTTCGACGGCGGCAACTGCCCCCTGCCCCCACAATGCCAAGTCACGAAAATAATCCATGTTCTCCTGAAGCCAACTTTATTAGCGAAGCATCTAACTATAGATAGCGACCTGGGCAACCGTTGCATCTTAAGATATCTTAAGGGAAAGTTGAGGGCAGGACTGAAAGCACAGACGATGCTCTCCACCCCGGAAAAGTATTCCAAGGCCGTTAGGTCCTGCAAGACAAGACATTCTTTTGCAAGAACTAGTGGACGTCTGTCCAACCAGAAACTGAGGCCATGTACATGACATGTGCTAGTACTCTAAGAATATGCGATGCGCGGGCAACGGGCGTAAACCGATCAGTAGGCTGTCCCTTGACATCCGCTCTGAATCCATAGTCTGACCGACGAAGTCCACCGCATGAATACTTAGATTGCAGTTCGAGGGCACCACGAGCTCCGGTATACGAGTACGGAGGGTTCAGGGTTTGCACGTTGTGCTATCAGCTTGGAAGCGTCAAGAATCGTATGCTATTACACAATTCAGCTTAGACACAAGACTGGGGGGCACCCGAGGCACAACAGTGCACATACTTGCAGTGAGCTCAGGAGCACGGATCGCTTCATGGTGCTTCTGAAGGACGAAAAGCTAACCGATCCGGTGGTCTGCGGGCACAGCGTGAGTGGCAGTGCGTGGCACGTTCTTCCAGTATATTGCTGGGCCCTACCTCATGAGAAAGTTATTGCGTGTAGTAGAGCCTGCAATGAGCTCTAGGATCTTGAAATGATCTAGTCAGAGCCGAAGTTGCATCAGTGGTTCTTGAATGTTTGCTTCCCAACGAAGCGACACAAAAACAGGTCCTACTGTTCGGGTCCAGTTGACCTCTCTTGGTTGGACACATCCCCTGCCAGTAAAGTATTGCTGGCTTGGTGGATCACTGGATTTTGTCTCCGATATACAAAACCCCGAACACATACCCAGGGATACTTCTAGGTTCAAGGATTTCATCATAAAAAGACAATTCCCAAAATGACATCGATCGTTCCCGTCGCCCGTCGCTCGTGGGAGGCAGGCAGAGCGTACTGTTGGAGCCATCGGTGTCTTTGCCGTGGATATGCTTCACACCTGGCCACATCCATATTTAGGTCCGTCCGGCTTCTAGCGACTCCCAGATCACAACCTGTGCCATTTGTTGCAGTGCATGTTTTACATGGTTGCTTTACTGGGCAGACCCCTTTCACTCACGCCTACAAATATATCGATCTCCAGCGTTACTCTTGGGTTGCCCGAGAGGGATTATGGTGATGGTCCGATGGTCAATCAAAGTGGAAAATTGCTAGGCAGCATACACCGCATGATTCCGGAATCCCACCTGCTCGGCTGCAGGATCCAGCTGAAGCCGAGAAAGAAGCACCTCCAGACGGAAGGCTCGACATGCGTAGTTTTCTACTTTAGGCTCACTTTTTGAAAGTGTCCTGGGGACCCGTTTTTTAGATCAAAAAAAGGTTCTCCAGGACACTTCTCAAAATCAGCTCTAAAACTGAAACCCAGCGGAAAATTGCCACTCGACATGCACTTGAACCCAGCCCCTGGGCAATATCCATACATACTCGATGGTTGTTTAGCTGGATTTCCCATGACTCAGAAGTTGGTGCTCAAAAGCAAAGACTAGTCACAACTAGACATCAGGCGCAGTTTTTTCTACACGAGTGCTTGTTTGTCAAGACTTGCACATTCAGCACGCCAGCTGTACCAGCGCACGCGAAACTAGTGGCTCCACTGGTCTATGTGCAGTACTTTAATCTCACAAACTTCTCAAAACCGATTCAGGTGGAGCCCTCAAACTAAACATGCGGGCGGCCCAAAAAGCTGGTAGGCTCTATGCCAAAACGCTGATAGGGTGGTGAACCAAATTGCAATGGTCTGGATTGAAGAATCCAGAGACCCACATCACACGCACTAGGCGCAAAGTGCATCCGGCCCTCACGCACGCTTTACACGCTTCCTCCTGCTCGCAGACAACCACTCGTGAAGTCCAATAAAACAAGTTGACAGCAAAGCACTCTAGGGTTTGGGGCCGCATCTCAGTCCTGGGTTGGATCTTCTCCCAACCGGCCAGACATTTGGCTTGGTAGAAGGCACCCGCCACTCCATCCGGATTTCGATTCCACGGAATTGTGACGCCTCCTGCCTGGATAGCCTGCAGGGCAGGTGGAAAGACTCCCCGGGCCCCAACGCACAAACAATGCATGATAGATGTTACAACTGCAACCCTCAACCAAAAGATCGAATAGCTCCTGCAGATTCCATTCAGCCGGAATGTCAACCATTACTTTGCGAACAAAGAAGGCACGGCTGTAGAGAACCACATTGATGCTTCCACCTTCAGCTGGACCCTGGCAAGTGAAGGACACACGGTCACCCAAGCCACCATCTGGCAAGGTCAGGCCATCTATGTTGAGATCCTGCAAGTCTCCAAATGCAAGATCTGCATCTCGTTTGCGCCGTTCCTTGCGCTCCTCTGAACCCCCAGCTGGCTTAGAACCAGCTGTGGCTCCACCCTTACCAGACATAGCAGCAGGCTCCTTCACTGCCACCGCCTTTCGAGGTTTTGTCTTCGATGCACGCTTTGGTAGGCCCTCCGTTGTCTCAGCGTTTTCGCTGGCAACTTCAACCACAGCTGATTCCTCCTTCAATTCGTTTGTCTCCTTTGCCTTCTCTGGTTTCTGCTTCGCAGCTGCTGCTGGCCTCTTCATGATCTTAGAATCTTTAGGACCGTTTTTTTCTCTCACTCTTCTCAATCACCTTCTTTGCTTCTTGTTCTCTTTCCTCCTAAAAAGAAGACGTGTGTGAACATATGCGTTACATTCATGAAAAAATGTTGAACAGATCAAAGGACCTATAGCAGAACAGCCCGATTGGCCATACCGTCCTCTCGCATTTTCTTACGCATATCAGCTTGCTTTTTGCTCAGATTTGGGCACAGTGGTGGCCCTTTAGCCTCATGACATGACGCTGTGTCATGAGGCTGTATCAACTTGTCTACTCAGCCAAGGGTGCTGCCTCTGGAGCTGCCTTTGGGATAACTGTGGCGCTGCCACTGATGTTTTCCTGGAGTGCAGTCAAAAGCAGAACACCAGTCAGCCAAAGTTGAAGGATGAACCTACCTTAAGAGCACCAGGCCATCTCTGAAAATACGCAGTCATGCGTTGTCTGAAAGGAATAAACACCTCCACACACTGCTGATATGATTATTTCTGGTTTGCGATGCATGCAGCATGATGCACAAATGGCCTTGTTTGATCCACCTGCAGGTTCAGACAGGTCATCTTGGGATGCATTCCCCTGAATAGAACTGCAGGTCAGACGTAGTCACCCCAAGAAGTCAGTGCTACCAACAAGGGCCAAGTGACCGCCGCTGCAGCTCCAAGGTGTTCGGGTCCCTTTGGCACAGGTTCTGGAAGCTCAGGTGCAGCACTGGCCTGATCAGGTGGGTAAAGGACGGCTGTGAAAGAAAGAATGGTGCCCTCAAAGGCGAGAGCACCTGTGCTTGACCAACAGAACTTGACATCTTAAGCAAAGCCTCAGCTGCATCTCCAAGAGGAGCCTGCCAAATGGATCAGTGTACCATTTCCAACTTCATTGCAGCATTGACAGAGCCTCCAAAGGACCCAGGTTTGAAGTCTCTGCGGGTGGAACCTCAAGTCAAAATCAGAAGTTAGGGGGTTGGACAGTTTTGGTGTCAAGTGGAAAAAGAAAACATGGGCTGATGACATCCGGGAGCGCAGGACTTGTCTGCAAAGCACCTGGTTCCTGGCAGCGTGGAGGGCGCAACTCGAAGAAACCTGGGCCTATGAAGCAAACGCATGACCACCTACTGCTGAAAACTTTCAGCTGCCTCATCATCATCTTCCACGTGTACAGGGCCCCCTTGATCAACAGGGCGGCCACCTGAACAGCGCTAGCATGATCAACTGGCATTGATGAAACCATGCATGTGCGGACCTTCACCAAGACCACTAGCATGGCCCTGGCACATTGAAGCAACAGCCCTTTGAGACCCATGGCTGAAGGACATTCAGCCCACCTCATCGCGGTGTTCAGTGCCCGCTTCCACAGCCTGAGAACGCACTGTCTAGAGTCTAATGACTGGGCGTGTGTACATGCACACGCATGTGCAAGCAAAGGTCCAAGGCAACTGCCATCAAGAAGTCATGCGAAGAGGTCAGTGGATCCCATGGAAGCGTCTGCCAAGTTAAAAGACATGTCAATTATGACAGCCTCCACTTGCAATGGCCTCCACTTGATCAGGGACTTGCTTTGCTTCATTGGTGACATGCTCGGACGCGGCCTGACAAGCAGAGGGAAAAGCAGCTTGCGTGAACATAAACGTCAAGCTTACTGGCAATTTTCCACTGTGGTTGGCCAACCCACCAACGCTTACCTCACCTCCAATTCTTTGGCAGTTGCGCATGGAGAGTCCACACAAACAACCTTAAGAGCAGATCTACGAGAAAGCTCCAAAGTGAATGCGCGCTGCAATGTTCATGGGAGATCAGGTTAAGGCATGATGAGCAGGAGAACCTTCCTTGACAATCTGTTCAAGCTGGGGCGGGTCAGCATTCTCCTCACCATCAGTTAGCGTCACCACAGCCCCAACACTGCCCAGTGCAACCCCCCCAACTAGCTCCTCTTCATCAGAGTCTTCGATTGTGAACATCTCCTCTTCTGCAATGCTCTCCAATGGGGCTGGATCAGATGCCTGAGGAGGCCAATAGAAACAAATCAGGGCTTGAATATAGAGCATCATCGAACAGTTCCGGGCACGAGATGTTCATCTACGCCTGGCTTTGAAAGTGCTGCAACAAGTTCTTCAAAAGGCGGATCTTCTGAGACCTCCAGGGATCTAAGGTGGTTAAGCCCAGTGGCCTCTGCCATATGAAAAGCACAGCCGGACCGAGCCTGCTCTCCCCAGTTGCCTTGAGGAGCTTGGCCAGGTGGGCCATCATCGACTTGATTCGACACACCTCTGTGTTGGCCCAAACCTGAACACCAGCTAGGACAAAGCTAAACCTTGTACTTGCAGCAGTGAACCTATGCACCTGCGCACAACGTGAGAGCATGAGGCAACTGAGGGAGCCAAATCAGCAAAGTAGCCCTGACAAGTTTTTTGCCACCCCGCTTCTTGTAGATATCACCATGCCAATTGAAGGTTGCCGTGCAAAGACATAGGGCTGCCTGATCAAATGAGGTTCACAAATTGACTCAAACATATCACACCGTCTCAGCAGAACCATTGATGAAGCAAGCCCATAATAAGCGCAGCGCAATCAACGATCATCTGCCAAGGTAATTTTTGGAGGTGTCCGTTTTATAGCCCTAAAAGCTCCTAAGCCGGATAGAAACGGACACCTCCAAAAATTGCCTTTTCGGGTCTGTTGGTCTTTCTTGGTGCTTGCCAAGTCACTGCAACATCCTTTTGGCTAGGGAAGCCACTGCAGTGAATGTAGGATTTCAATGACAGCAGGATCTCCTTCAAAAGGAAATAGTTCCGCTCCAGGTCCGCTTCGAAGACCTGGCAAGCAATAAACTAAAGAGATTACGCCACTAGCTGTGGACATTGTTCAAAGGGATGACATGGTTCAAAGGGACATGGTCCAAAGGCACCTGGGGCTTGTCGTGCCCACGCTCCCAATCACAAATGGCCTTGTCCTGCAGCCCAAAGCCATGTACACAAACGTCCATGCAAGGGGTGAACAGTCCTGAGAATCAACGATGTTCGGCTGGCAGTTCTTGACCCACTGCTCCAATCCATTGAAGACCCAGCGCCCCACTTCCTAAGTAAGACAATTTCAAGATAGAAACATGAATGCCATGCATCACAACTGCATCACACCCTAGCCAGCACATGTGCTGATCAAGTGGCAGACACTCTGAACCGCATGGGGGAGGACACGGAGAGCTGGTCACCGTCCAACACGTGAACCAAAGAGGGCATGGCTGCAAAAAGGGTGTAAAGCTAGGAAGCGACAATTTATGGAGCACCTGAAGCTGGGCACATATTGCGTGTGTGTGATATATATATGTTAGCCACCTTATGCACATGCATCATTCGCATGCCTTGCCATGTCCACCCGGGCCAGGCTGCGAAAGACCGGAAAGACTACCGGACCGGAAGAAAACTGTGCAAAAAAGCTGAGCAGGGCGGGCTCGGGGCGCCTTGCAGGGCCGATTGCCGCAGAAGGCCCATGGCACCCCACAGCGCCGTGTGCGGCAAGGGATGTAGATCTGGACATGTTTGACGTAACATCAGTTCATCTCATGGAAACTGTGGGGCCTTAGAGCAATGTAATGGTGGAAGCATGCCCACGGGTCTACGTATGAGCTAGTTTTGCCCCAGAACGTGTTTTCGTGAAACCCCTTTCTGAGGCATTTTTGGGCCCAAAGTGCTTCTGAGCCACGACTGTCCAACCACTCTCTCAGACACTGGTTGGAGCTGCAGGGAATAAAGAGGTCAGCAAAGCAACATACAGCAAAAAGTGACATGTGTCCCTTTTGTTGAGCAATACTTTATAGTTTCAAGATGTTTCAAGTTTATTTCTATTTAGTTCATGCTTGTTCAAGACCATCACTCCGGTCAGTCACATCAACTGTGTATTACCCTGGCTAGCTGGAGAAGCTACAGAGATTTTCAGCACTACAGCCCTAGAAATTTGTTGAATACCTCGAGAAGAGCTTTTGCCCATGGAGCTGCTCAACAAGAGAGGCACCTGGCGCAGACGGCCCCTGCAGATGATGGGCTCATGCAGATGGCCCTGAAGTGCCATTTGCAGCTGCAGCTGCTGAAAAAGCGAAGGAAGGCGCGTGGCTTTCAGCCAGCAGCTGTTTCTTTTCAGCCCTTTTTTGAGGGGGATAGCTGGGACGGAAGACCAAGATTGCAGAAAGACCTGCGGACCGTCCGTGCCTCTTTCTTCGTGCCAAGCATGCGATGCATGTCTGCAGCGCATCAACCGGTACAGGCCCCAAACACGCAGACCACCACCGGTCCGACTGAGTGGGCCTGATGGCAACAGCTATTGGTGGTTTAGTAGCGGACCCCACCATCTGGGACATCTAGGGGTGCCAGCCCCGCTCACTCTGAAAGCACTGTAGTAAGAATAACATGACTAGCAATAATGGCAACACCAAGCAAAGAATAACACAACACCTGACAATAAGCAAGGACAAACATTGCAACAGATGGTAAACCATGACACACACAGATAGACACACAATGGCACCACCAAACAAAACCACATGATTATACATGCACGGAATACTTGACAGCACAAGCAATGACACACACACACACATAATGACAACACCAAACGTAGCCACAACACACCGTGGCCCAGGGATGTCTCGCTTCCCACGCTAGGCGGTTGTAGCCGCGGATGACACGCTGCGTGCGTAGGCCGATAGGATGACCCCATCGTGTGGTGCAGATCAAGGACCACTTTTGGATGTTTTTTTTCTACATTCGTCTCTCTTACACGGTTCGGCATCCCGTACTATTCGTAGTATAAGTATAGGCCGTGGTTTAGTTAGTTTGTGCCTGGCAAGTGGCAGCCGGCCAACGTGGATGGTTTGACCATGTTTGACCATTTGTAATTATATACATCGAGGAGAGCCGCCTTCCCCATGTTAACTATAATCGCACCATGGTGGCCAGTCGCCAGAGCTGTATTGTCTTGATCTTTGCGTTTGATAGACCAACATTGCGGAACACCCAACATAGAGCTTGTGATATATATATATACATATATTATAAATATATATATATATACAATAATATTATATATATTTATATGCAACTTGGTCAACTTGGTGCAGCAAAAGGGTCCATCAAAACTATTCTAACAATCAGTGCAGATCTTAACGTTTGACGAACACTTGTCAAACAGTTTGCGACCAAAAGTCCCCTGGGGCTCCTGGCCCACCTTTGCTTCAAAGGTGGACCAGGGTGGGTGCCACGGGGGTCGAATACCACCGAACCTGAGGATATGGGACGATCGGAGCCCAAACGGGATCGATATCTGCAGGTGCCTGCGGCCGATGTGCCAGCCCCCACGGGTTCAGGCATGGGCTGCATCGGAAAAGGCGTGCGGGATGGCATGGATTGGCATATTTGCGCAGTTCCATGCGTTGTCGAACACTTTAGATCTTCCAGAATTGTTTTTTGGGGGCAAGGACTTGGGTGCATGTGCGTTCAGCAGTACGATCAGAATAAGTTTGGGGTGTTGTTTGTGTAGACATCCGAGCAGGACAACCTCCCGCACATCAGCTTACCAGATACCAGTGGGGTCCAGTGGGTAAAGCACGCCATTTTTGGCCGTTGGACCTTGAGACGCGGAACTTGTGCCGCTGCATTTGGCTTCGAGTCGACACGTCCAACACACCCTCTCTTCATCGAACGTTGTTTTCAACACACAATGAGAAGGGAGTTTGGAGCAATCTCCCCTCTGTCTGCGGAAATCGCGGCACGAAGACTGTGAAGCATGGAGTCACCATCACCGAAAACTGACCGTGGAGTCTGACCAGAGAAAGCTGAAACCCACATTGAGCTGAGCTTGTCAACCCTTTCCGAGCGGTGAACCTGGTCGAAAGCCGTTTGGCTTGTGCCGTTTGGCCTTGGAAGCGCAGTCCAGCAAACTGCCGCTGTGACTCCAGTGCAGCCACGCTTCTCGGCATTGCCCGAGGTCGCGCATGGCGCAGCACAGCAGGACCTTGAGAAGCGTTGGAGGCGGCTGGGCAACGCGCTCAAGGCTCCACTTGAAAGGCTCAAACCCAAGTTCCTGAGAACCAATTGTGTTGCTCGTAGAGGTAAGGTTCGTTGGCAGCCAGTGTGGAGACTATGGCAGGAGCTAGGCGAGTTGGTTTCAACTTCTTGACTCCTCAAGTTTTGCTGCCCAAGATGTTAAGAGCCCACTCTTTAAAAGAAGAGACTAGTCGAATACCAGGTGTTAGTGTTGCACTGAGGGTGCAGAATACCTACGCCCAAAAGAACCAGAAGCAGCACTCGACATCAGTCTCGTGTCGGTTTTTCCGATGTGGTGTTCTATGGACAATTTTGGTAATGTTACTGCCATCCATTCAGGAATGGTGCCTCCACAAAATACGCTCTCGTTCCTGCCGGTGCAGTTTGCGAACTGATGCCCCAACACAATTTTTACCTTGTCCTTGCAAGGATAAGTCAGAAGTGCAGGGGGTTGTGTCCCAGAATGGCACATCCAGAAAGAGGGGCATTTGTCTCATGTGACCTTTAGTAGTGGGAGATGCTTAGTCTTGCACGCCAAGACTACCTGATACAAACCATGACCGAGCCGACAGATCCGACAGCTCCGCTTCGACAGATCCGGGCATACCGCGGCGTGGAGGCTACCTCCATGTAGCTACTACACTACATGGGTGCAACAATCATCGAGTCATTGAGAAGAACTATTCCAGCGCTTAGTGTTTCGGTGCTCGAGTAGTGTTTCGGAGCGTCGAACGCAGCCCGGCGGTGCTCCATGTTCAGCCCGGCCAGTCGGGGCAGCTCGGGGTGCGAAAAGAACAGGTCCCCCAAAAGCACTGGCTAGAGGCGCGGTTTGCGGTAGACCGGTCTTCTCACTGAGTCCGTATTTCTGACTCTTCTCGGATCACATCCCTGCCCCCCGTTCTGAATGAGCTTCTGGTCTTTGGGACCTCCAGAAACTGCACTTGGGAGAGCAGACTTGACAAAAACGCAAAAGACATTTAATGCTAAGAACCTTTAAGAGAGCTGTAGTGCCAACAGCATGCCTGCCATCAGTTGGCAAAACCAGATAGATGAGAGGTGCCTCCAAAAATTATCGTGCGCCCGCTTGCAGCCTGCGTGGCTAACAGTGCAAGGACACATTGGGCTTCTCAGAATTCACTGACACCTTGGCTTCGAAGCGTGTTTTTTTCCTGAGTTTCCTGGTCCAGTCGCAACAAAGGAAGGCGGAATCCCGTGCGGTTTCTCTATGATGATACGGCAGATGCTGCAAGTCCAATTTACGGGAAACATGTCAATGTGCTGATAGATGTGCATTGACTTACACAAGTCTACGCATCACTTCGCGAAGCCTTCGTGCTGCACGAGCGTTCAAAGAAGGCACGCCTGTTGGAACGAGCTCCAATATATGTCTGAAAGTACAGTGCCCAACCTGACAGCCAGCTTTGGCAAAATTGCCCCCCCACTAACTGGGCCATTGGGAACTGTAGGCAATAGCATGTTTGCAGAGATTTCCTGTGCTCAAGCCTTGACACAGTCCTACAAAGATATGTAGTGACCTCATCCAGATATATGTTTGATCATTGCATTCCAGTTGGAAATTTATGGCAACAAGCCTGCAAGTTCACTTGATAGAAACCATTACAGAACGGACTCTTGCTGTCACCACGCTCACCAAAATTAAACATCCGCCGATACACATTGTCCTACCAAGCGACTGCAGCAGCTGTGAGTGGTGGCATGTTCAGCAAGATTTGCATGGTGTTTGTTTGTGTGATTTTGTGTGCAACATAAGTCATCAACAGGCTCGCCTGCGTCTTCGCAGACTACTCCATGGTATCCCAAAATCATCTCAGCTTGTGTAACTATCGAGATCAGCTTCAAAGAGTTTGATATGAGGTCTCAATTGGAGATACTACTATGATGATACAAGCTGTTTGTAGGCGGTCTTTGGACTTATTGGGTTGAAGGACAGCATGTCCGGAGCCAGCTAACAAATTGTTAAAGGGTTGTTGCACTCTTACAGTCAGGCTGACAGGAAGACCAAGGATCAACAAGGACCCAGCCGCCATGCAGAATCGAAGCTGCCAAGCGCAGTTGAAGAGGTGCTTTGCAGTTGCCCACTCAGAATCAGCTGCTGCTACTTGAAGCAAGACGCCCGAAACCACTGGCTGTAGTTCGTTCATGCAATGCGTTGGTGAGGATTCCTTTCTCAGTCCAAGCCACATCTCAGTGAGTTCCAAAAACATGATAGCACATGACAGTACAATGTCCCAGCTTGAAATGCTGCTGGTACTAGTGACTATAGTTGCAGTAACTATGATAAGGAGGTAGTTTGCAGTTGCATTGGTACACCTGCCTGACCACTCGCCCTTTTTGCGTTTTTTTCCTGTCCCTGTCTCCGTGCCACGCTCTCCCCCATTCGGCGACTGAATGACACCACACTTTCGCACCATTCGCTCTCTTCCATCGATGTGGTAACGCCCAGCTTGCGGCGTTAGGCCGCCCCCGCGCTTCGGTCTCATGACACGAAGGTGACCGCAGCACGAAGGTGACGGTGTTTTCCCGTGTCACTTCACCACCACGGAGGCCGCTCAGACGTCGCTCAGACTGGCACGGCTTCCCGAAGGGGTGGTCATACCTGCTGACCCGGTTGGATGAGACTGGGCCCGGCTGGTCAGGGGGACCCAGGCGGAGCCACGCTGCCTGGGATCCGAAGTCTTTTTGCCATGCCCGCATGCCATGCCGGACAGTGATCGATGGAACAGGCGACCTGATACTGGAACACTTTTGCTTTCGCGTACTTGAAGTGGAAGCTTGACAAACCTCATGTCGCAAACATAAATTGACACAGTAATTTGATCACAATGTTTGAAATGACTGCTTGCCGCTTGCCTGTTTGCAAAAGTAAGCAGCCTTTCCGTCTCTGGTATTGCATGTCACAGAAGAATGGTGCCTCCACAAACAGCGCGGCTGATCATTCAAATGGCCGTTGTCCTTTCGTCTGATCCCGACTGCCTCGCCAAGAGTTTGGTCTCTTCAGGGTAGAGTCGAGGAGAAGATATGTTTTGAAGCCAATGTGGGCATATGTGGGCCTATGGTTCAGCCCACTACACGCTCAAGAAGTCCGGATCACCTAAACGCTCCAGTTTTGAGAAGAAGAAGTTCTAAGGTCCACTTTGGCTCACATGAAGGAGAGGTGTACTTTGGCCCTTTTGCATGTGACTGTATTACTCAGAGGTTGGTGATTCTCTCATGAGCTCTGAGCAGTTGTTACTCATCGCTAGCTAGCTAAGAGCTCAGATCAACTCATAACTAGTCATTTCAGGCCCCTCGACTCACCACAGTTCAGCTCATGCACGGCAAACCTCACGTGGTGTTTGGGACGCGGGAACATACAACCCTCCGGGTTGAAGTGATTGATTTGATCCAAAAATTTACTGCAAGTCCAGCTCACAGAAAACATGTCAATGTGTTGATGAATGGACTATTGATAGGTCGCGCGGTCGCGAATGCTGCCAAGTGCTTTGGAAGGCCATACATGATAACTTATTTTCTCAAATGTCCCAATTGCTTAAGCTCTGTTCCACCCTGTTGCTGATGCGAGTGCAGCCATAGTGGCAGATTTGCAAGAGTTTCCATTCGCAATCCCTGACACACACCTACAAAGAACTGTCGCCTTCCAAACTTATAACTTTCATCATGGCCAGATCGAAGATTTGATGCTTTGAGGAGTCTCCCATCCAGTAAAGAACTTGCCTTGGAATGGCAGAACAGACAACGGTTTTTGGCACTACTTCTGCGGAGTCAGTTCTTCAACTGGTGAGCTGCCCCTGGGCCCGCTGCAGCACCCCGACGCGGAGTCTTAGAGGGGACCGCCCCAGTTGGATGGGGGAAGGTCGGGACCCGTGACTGGCTCACAATCTTTGGCGCCCAGAATGGGTTTATGGGAAAATCTGCCAGAAAACCATGGTCTTTATCTCCCAAACGATGGGTTTCCTGATGTTATTTAGAACCAATTCTGGGATGGTGATGGCGAGCTCCCATCTCCAGTGGCCGGGCAAAGGGAGAAGATCAATGTATAAACCGAATGGACTGAGGAAAGAAGTCGATGCCGCGCTTGCGCTTGCCGTGCAGAGTCCTGCCACCCTGGACGGTCATGCCACCCGTTTCGTCCGTTTCACCCTGGTAGGTCGACTTCCCATCTATTCTGTTCTTAATCAGTGGGAAAGAACAAGGTCGCCCGGTATTGATCCTTCTCGCCACATCATGGTGGCGAGCACGATGTCCGCTTCGGGCTTTGAAGCCGCCCACCCAGGCACAATGAGCCTAGATGACAGACCCCACAGTCGAATACTTACCAGGTTGCTGCCGCTGCAGGTGCACTCACCAATCGTGATCAGGCTGCGATCCATGCAGCTGATCGATTTTAGGTTTGAAGCTCGGACGCTGCGATTGAAGGCTTAGTGCCACACTCCTACATGCCGATTTCCCGACCGCTGACCTGTTCGTCGCGTCGTTTGAGCGAGGGCTCTGGCCGACCAAAACGGCGTAGCGGTTTTGTGCTTTTTTGCCCATCGCGCAAGGTCTTTGGAACCCGCGAGCCGGGGTTTGTGGCCGAAAATGGGTGAATCAAAGCCCTGCAGATGTAGAAGTCCATTCGGGGTTTCATTAATCAGCCATCCACATGATGGCAGTGAATGCGTTGATGCTACTTGATTGAATGCACGGAGCCGATGATTCGGTGCGAAGGCGGCGAGGTAACTGGCGCAGCAAGGCAACCACTCACTCACTTTCGTCGGTGGTGATGTGCATTAACCACCTAAACCTTCTAAACTCCTTAAACCCGTAAACCTCCTAAACCCCTTATATATAGGGTTTAGGTCCGCCCTGGTGCTTTCTGGCCATCTCTAGAACATATAGGTCCTAAAGCACGGGTACCCGCGCACTTCCCGCGGCCGTTGTCATCGTGCAGTTAGTTTGGAGTTCTTCGTTGTCGTTGAATCTTTGACACTTGACTCAATGTGTTTTGCATCCAAAGACCTTGCCATGCCCCAATTGGACACAGTATGGATAGACGGCAAAACCACGATATGTGATGCCTAGTTGCAACCGGGCTACATCTCCTGCCTGCTGTAATTAGAGGAATGGCACCCTTTGACTGTGCTGCTGCGGTCAGGGCAGGTTTCACTTGGCTTTCCTGACTCGATCGCCCACATATCACCATCAACAGTTGCAACATCATTGTTGACAGTCGTTACTCTCGCGGCCATTGATGCATATGCGCAAAAGGCCAAAACAAGAAGCAACATGCCTTGCTTGTTGCTCCACCTGAAAGTGTTCACATCAATAGACATAGATGCAGGGCATTGTGCAGGAACAATAGTTGGATGCCAATGCCAGGCAAAGATTTGGAAATAAGAAGATCACGTCACATTTAGATGTCTTGGTCAGAAAGAGGTCGGCTCTCATGCTTGTGTTAGTGACACCCGGATGAGAGGCTGTGGCTAGTGAGAAAGACACACGTTCTTCTTGATTCTATGGATTTTATACAATGTCCTTGTGTGTGGCCTGAACATGATGGGCAAGTCTTTTGGAGGAACATGTGGCTGGAAACGCCAACTTCCAAACTTGAAGGACATGCATTTCTCCGGGACTGGCAGCGCTGGTGACAGCTTGCGCGCTTTCTTCATGCTGCTCTCAGTGTTCCCAAGGCCGATGGTCAAAGACCCTTGCAGGGGCCATCCTTCCACAGCCAGTCCAAACTTATGGGGCCCCTAGTGGTAGTGTGAAAGATGCTTAGTTCGTTTCGCGCAGCATTGGATAAAAGGAGGGACTTAGTCTTGAGCACTAGAAATAGGGCACCCTCCAAAAGCTGCTTCGCAGCAGGTGTGAGTGAGTTGCAGGCCGGTCAATGCAATTGGTGCAACTGCAAAGATGTCATCTTCCAATCCTTCACACACCCCTTTCAAGAGTTGCAGTGGCCGCCAGTCAAGTAGTACAATTCCCAATGAGGGCATCCCGGTTGACGAGAGAATGCCGCCCTTGGTCAGCGAACGATTGCGGAGACACACTGAGTTCGGGGACACCCTGAGTTGTTACAAGCAAGAGCGGCAAGCCTTTCACGGGAATTACTGTTTATAAGTGTTGTTTCCACACTAGTGAACGGAGATTTTTTCACTCGTACACCTCTCGTTTGTCATGAAGGTAAGGTACCTTTGTGAGTGTGGTTTTCTTGCATGCTGCAATTCCAAAGCAGTCGCACCGTTTCTGACTCCATTGCTGCCACATCGCCCAACACAAAGGCAGTGCTGACTCAATTGTGGCGCCAGGCGCCAGCGGCAGCTTGTGAGACTAGCAACATCGGTCCGGTCGAAAGGAAGCCAGGATTTATGAGAAGTTCTGTGCTTCGACAAACTTTGGATGCTACACTGCTACACTCCGCAGGTGCAACAGCCATATTCCAAGAGAAGAGAGGTTAGTTGCGCTCGGAAGTGCTCACATGATGGCTGTATAATACTTTGCAGTTGCCCACGCAGGTATTGCTGCCTGTCATGGAAGAAGGGTGCCTCCAGGAGCATCCAGAAACTTGCCAGCTGCCGGGCTGTCTTTGCATGCCATGAACTTGGAGATCTTCCCCAATCATCCCTGCCACACACCTGATGATTCAGAAATAGTTTTGAGATGTGTTGAGGTGATGCTTCACATCCTGATCTCTGAGAAAAATGGGCACGCCAGCAGGTCATTTTGTTGAAAAACAGGTCCGAATTCAGGAAAAGTACTGTAATCGAATGAAGACCTCATGAGATGATTTGAGATGAAGATCGCAGAGCCAGTAGTTGCTGCACAGAACCTTTCTTCAACCAAGGGCAAGCACTGCTTCACATGAGCGAAAACGCAGCTCATCATGACTCATCCAACGGAGAAATTAAATGTTCACACAATCTCTCGCTTTCGATCCCTAAAGCTCCAGTTCAAGTACGAGTAGGTTTGAGTTCTACAGTTGCCTTCGGCCTCCCAGTCGACCATACCCTGATGTTGCGAACGTTATGGCGGGTGCTGTAAGTCCAGTTGATTGCTACCGCGGATGAAAGCAGACGCGGCGCCCACGGAGTCCTGCTACCGCGACTCGGCAAGTCACGCCGATGTGCCAAGCGATGCCCGAGCCAGACCGTCTTGAGACCAATGTTCGCGTGGAGGCTTCTCCTTTCGATGAGAGCCAAATCCCATGATGGAAGGTCTCAGCTGGACATGCTCTTACTTTTAATAGCAACAAGTTATTACAATATTTACCACCTGCATGTCATAGATTGAGAGGAGAAGCACAGGGGGAAGTAGTTCTCACGTTCTCACTCTGGCTTTCCTGGTTCCATCGACACATCACACACGTCCGCAGATGTGCGCCGATGCCGCGCCCGTGATTCACCGCATGAGCAGCTTCCGATCTCATTGTCCACTCGCATCCGGAATCGAAGCAGGACAGCACCCCGCTGCCGTTTGAGACGTACCAACTGTTCGCTGCCGGTTCGCCTTCGTTTGGTGCCGAAGCGGAAGCGGGTGCTGAGGCAGAGGTCGCCAGTGACCGTAAGGACCCGTCACGGGTACCGAACTAGGAGAGTCGAAGGTTCGGGTTCTTTCTCTCGCTCTGGTTGTTTTCATCCTAATCTACAGGGTGTCGATTTGCCTGAATCCTTTGGGAAACGTCTTTTTAGGCATGCTTTTGGCCACAGTTTGGATCAGAGACAATCGCCCAAAACGGCCACCGCTCACAGGTCGCAGAGAAATGTTGCTGGCCAGTGTTTAGAAGACACAGAAGGACGTGACCTTATCTTTGAATACTTACGCTCTCGACCGTCTCGATTAGTAGTTCCCAAAATCTGAAGCGCAAGAAAGTTGGCCAATGGCCATCCCGGCAACTACTATATCCGAACTAATTTGGTCAGAATGTCCTAAAGGACTACTGTCCTGCTTTTAACAGCATTCGCAAGTCATACAAGAAAGATACCTCAGCCAGCAGTGTGGCCGCTTTAACAACCCCATGCAATTGTTTGTTGGATATATTATGTTCTCAAGACGTAAATCAAGAGCTCTAATGAATCAATGAGCTCAGAATCCAGTTTACCTTTCATATCCCTTTGGGAGATCCTTTAACAGTACAAACATTCTGGAACTTCTTGCAAGTTGGCGGCCAACATGTTCTTGAGACCTTCACTCGGCACCAATTCCTTCGTTCCCGCTTCGTGGTCCGTCAGATCGCGAGCATCGCTAGCCCTTGCTAAATCGCGCGAAGCATACGGTGAGGGGTGCTCAACTGTGCAGCCACAGTTCTCCGTTTTCGCAGGTCTTACCACACTCCCTGCCTTGATCGCCTGACTCTTTTGGGGGTCGGGCAGCATGCATGCGCTTGAAGGCTTCATCATGTCACAGGATGAACTGCTTTGCTTCCGTATGGACGAGGTGGATGAGGCACCATGAAGCAACCGGGCACGTCAAACGTCACGCGGACGGCGGACGTTGGGTGACGTTTGACATGCCCGGAGGGGCCTTAAATGGCCTTAAGGTAGGGCCATGTAGGGCCTTAGGTGTGAACTCGCTCCGAACTCCAACGCACCAGTAGCCAGCAGTTCCAAACCGAATACAGTGAGGTCATGATGCGGCTCTTGAATCTGAATGACGGCAATGTATAGTTGCAATCGAGCAGAGGCTGCAGAGCCATGTGTGTGAGGTGGGGTTCTGACCATTCCGAGCTGCACCATGTTACACAAGTCGAGGCATGTGGCTTTGAGGCATGTGGCTTTGGGATGCTTTTGGTTGAAGTAGACGAACTTGGGCTTACCGCGTGGTGTTGCTTTAAAAGATTGGTGGGTTTTGGTGTAAGGATGTTTACAAGGCGATTGTCGAGCTCTATTTCCGTCAGTCGGTCGGCAGGCAGAGTGAGCTTTTGAAGCCGTTGGGAGCGATTCCTGCAGTCGGTGTTGTTTTGGGGCTGCGACAGTCGCATCGCGCAAGTGGCCCCATCACCAGTTTTCGTGAAACCGCGAGCGGGTTTGATGTCATCAACATGGTTTGCATAGGCATGGATAGACCCAACAAAGTTTGGTACCACTCTTCCCATGTGCCCCAGATGATGTGTGACGCCAATTGACAGCATCATTCCAAGCCTCGGCCTGTGTTTGCATGCGCAGAGCGCCCCGTTAGTGAGCACACTGTTTGGATGCGCTTCGTGCCATGCGCTTCACCAAACGCTGCTTTTCACGCGGCTGCGGTTCTTCAGATCTGGGCCCGTTGGGACGTCGCATTTTCCACATTTGGGGCAGATCGGTGTACAGCTGCAGCAGACCGGCTGTCCTCATTCCTTGAATCAATCCACCACCGAAGGAGTCTGCCCTGTCGAGCTATCTAGTGACGAGCTCCGAACTCCCCGCAGCGCGGAGTGGGGAACCCAACAGCATTTGAGCGCAAGCTGGAATGTCTTTCTGTGGGTAGCTCGGCATTGACGAGGGATGTGCTGGGAGATGTGGTGGGGGTTGGACGATTTTTGGCTGGGAGATGTTGGGTTGGGGGATCGATCCACTGACTGAGCTGTCATGTTGAGGTATCCACATGGACTGGGCATATGGCATTGGCATGCTTTATACATAGACGCTTGTAGTGTTGATCCATGTTGATCCCTGGGTGGGGAGGTTCCGTTGGCTTTAATGATTCAAGCTACTCCTAGGTGCTTCAACCACCAAGCAGATCATCCTTCACAGCCCTCACACCCGCTTTTTGAGGTTTCGGCTACCCCTTCGCCATCCTGTGGGATGGATGAAAAAGGTGTCAGTCGCGTCGTGTGGAGCCGGTTCCAGGAAGGCCCTGCCAGTCTTGGAGGGTTTTGGGGGAGAGGTGAGGTTGGCGAGGCGTCTCAGACCACGCAAATCCACACAAATCGTGGGATATTCCCAGTTTGGTGGTTTTAGATGTAGTCGATTGGTGGTGGAGGAGCAGTCAGGGTTTGGCCACATCAAGCCGAAGTTACAAATCTTTGCAATCCCTCCCAAATAGGATCACGTTGGAGGTGGGGCACTTCCAAGAATGCCAGCTGAACCTCTTTCTAACCACCAATATAATGAAGCGCCTTAAACTGCTGAGATACCTGGTCTTGTGCTGGCATGAATGCAGATTTACCAGTCAACACCGCAAGTGTCCAAAGTGACTTTGCACCCTGAGACAGCGTGCACTTCATGCTAACACATTTCAAGCTAAATACTGAAGCACGACGGAAGTTTAAGCCTTAAGCAGACAAAGACGGAGAAACCTTTAATGGTGTGTTTGGTGAAGATGTTCCCAGATCACCACAAAGAAAGGAAGACAACAACTTCACCCCAAGTGGGACATGTCCGTCTCGGCCATCATATGCCATCCCGACGCGCGTGAGACGCGCACCCACGTCGCGGAGATGGCAGATCCATGGGGTATCAAAGAGGCGGACTTCGAGGTGCGGAAAGAAGAGCAGGAACTGCTGCTTGGAAGGAAGAGGCCAAGGCAAGCCAGGCAAGCCCCATGAATCATCCCTCCTTACTTCACTCCCTCCCCCCCAAAAAGAGAGGCGAGGCTGAACACTCCAAGTTGAACCGGACGGACTTGATGAATCCACACTTCGTTCAGCCGGAAGATTCGGGTGTTTGGGGAATCACGTTGATGTGCTGCGATGTCCTGCCCATGCTGATGTGGCCTGCAATTGGTTGGAAGTTCCAGGAACGACCGTTCGCATCAAAACTAGTCGTCCTTTCTGCTGGCTTTTGTGGTCGACTCCAAGACTCCGAGTCGTTTGGAGTCTTGGAGTCCTAGTCGTTTCAAGCTGTGAGACTGTGAGTTGAAGACATGCGATATGACCAACCTCAAGGTCCCAAGGTTCAGAATCCTGGTGAATCTTTGGACACCTGAAGCACCTGAAGCACCTGAGACCATGCAGCTGAAGCTGCAGGTTCTGTCCCATGCACCGGGTCCGATCCGCGGATGGACGAGGGTGCATTGAAAATCCCAGGCTCAGGATTGAAGAGCTTAAGAGGTGGGCCATGGCTGGGCAGGGATGACACCCTTTGGGGCACGGATGGCGGAAGGGGAGGGCCATGGATGGGAATGATGGGTCCGAAACGCTGGGTCCAAGGGTCAAGCGAGCCTTCTTGGATTGAATAAACATGAATAAACCATGGAATTGGATGGCATGACCCCTGAGTTCAGATGATCATGGAATCCGAAGACCAAAGAGGTGGTGTGTTCTCCACGTCCATGCTATTCCGGGGAGTGTGTGCCTTATGCTACCGGTTGCATTGCCTACCTAGTCAGTGGATAACTATATAGGTAGAAAGTTTGGTTCACCCATGTTCACCTTTATTTTCGACAGAAATTGAGGGGGTCAGGCGGCCAGGTTACTAAGTCCCAGTACTTTTAGGAGAACTGCGGCAACATCCACTTTCTCGAACAATGCCATGAAGATAGCATACATTGCTAACATCAATCTACATTGACATCAATCTACATCATGTCTCAGACCTTCCCCAACTAAGAACAACACAGAATCTCCACTCCCAAAACGACCCGCCACCGGACCAAGACCCTGCACCCTCCGAGCGCAGGTGCCTGGCTTCTCACGAAGACCGCGGCGCCGACCTAGAACGACGCCTGGCGGTGCATGACGAGCTCCGGACCCACGCGCGGGGGGGAGCAGCAGCTCCGCGCGTGGGGGAGGAGCAGCGCCGGGCGGCGCAGGAAACGGAGGAGGACGTGGGGCGGGGGTGAAAGGGGTTGGCAAAATGAGGGGCCCTGGCCTTGCAAGTCCAGGTGTGGATGTCGTCGATGTCGTAATTAAACTATGTTAAACTATGTTAAACCTTTGAGACTTGTTTGATGGTCTGGGCAGTTGATCCAAAATGTGGCGCCTTGCAAACACAGTAGGACAGGCAGATGGGAGATGGTCGGTCATGAGTCATTCTCTTTTGATTGAATCACCCAAAACTTCCAAATTGGATCGGCGATTCTGCCAAATCCTCGGCTTTGGATCAGTTGTGACCTTGTTCTTGGCAGCCTTGTGACACCTGAGCAGCCTTATGACGGCCACTCCAGGAACGACGGCAACTCCTGCAGCGCCTAGAGGAGTTGGCAGAAAATGAGTGTGGCAACAAGTCCCTACAGGTCAAGGATCTCACTTTACTGGACCTGGCTGGTCATACGGAAACATTGCTTAACTGTCAAGGCCCAGGTTTCAGCATCACCTGACCAACAACATCACACTTGATTGTGAAGTTTCCGCTTCAGTTACATAGTTCGCACCTTAGTTGGATAACACAATTAGAGTTGTGTAGGCCCGTGTCACCGGCTCCTATACTTCATCCCTGGGTTTGACTGGACTGGTAGGGAGTGTTCTTTTATATAGGTTTGTTAGGCAGTCAGTGTGAGTGAATCACCACCTTTCTGCAAGAGAAATCCCAGTGGATCACAGACCCTACTTCCATGCACAGTCCCTTGCACAGTCCCATGCAAGCAGAGGTGCCTTGGCCCATCTTGGCCGAAAGAAGGTTAGCTTGTCTCAGAATAACATGCAACCAGGTCAAGTTCCCCCCCAGGTCGACTTTGAGCATGATTTTTATGATTGTTCAGCCCATTCGGCAGGGGTCGTCCGAGTATGCATCAACAAAATTCGACAGCTACAGACAGAACTAGTTGCTCCAATCTCACAACTGCAGGAGCTTCAGCTAGCAGCAGTTGAGCGGGGCGTTTCCGCGCTGCCGAAGGATTACAGCTGGCCAGAGAGGCTTTTCAACTCCTCTTTGAGCTGCTTGATTCGAGGAGTAAGGGGCAGAATGGCCGTGGATCAAGTTGCTTGCATTCCCAAACATGAGCCTTCCCAGCGTTGGTGAAGAGTCAGCCGGAAGACTTAAGAACACACCGCACACAGAGTCACCATAAGGGGTTGAGCACACTTCCTTTTGGCAGTTCGATTCAGAAAGACGTCCAATGACGAAAAACTCCATGTCGTCGCGGCACTGCTGTTGAAGGTTGGAAAGAAAACTACAAATCACAAACCACCTGGCATAAGGCATATAAAGAAACACAAAAAAAAAACTTGTATTACGGTATATTTTATAGAATATGTAATATATAGATCTGTTTTTTTCTGCGTTTTTGTTTTGGGTCTAATATTTTTGCATTGTTGATCGAAAAACGCGTTTTCAGAGATGAGGACTCCAAAAAAGGTACCGAGTGAATCTTCATCCGGACGCGTCCGGTGCGGAGGCTTAAAGACGCGTTTTGGACGCCGAAAAAAGGTCTCAGGACACTGTCTAAGGACGATCTGACAGGGCACAAACAAAAAAGGAACATTTCGTGACATATGCAAAAAAGAGTGCTTTCTTTCAAAAACATTTTTTTCTTGGAAAGGCAAATTTAAAAGGGTCATTGGAGACTCAAGGTATATATATACCCCCTGGGAGTCAAAGACTATAAAAAGAATGGTCTTTAGGGGACCTGAAAGGGAACTTCCTTTACTTCAGCCGGTCAAAATATAGTCTTTGGACTTCTAGGGTACTAACAATATGCTGTATGCGTTTGGTTGTCTTAAACTAAGGGGGTCTTTGCCCACCATGCCTCGCCCATGCGTCCCAGTCCCTTCCTCGAGGCGATATCCCGGAGCATTCGCCCGACGCGGGCGACGCGGGCAACGCGGGCGACGCGGGCGACGCCGGACGGGCGGCGCGGACGGTGGCAGCCTTGCGGGTGAAGGTGCGACGCCAGGAACAGGACGGCGTGGTGTGACGCTTTTTCGGGGGGCCCAGATGGGAAACAGCAGGGTGAGGGACCAAGATGAACCAAGTAAACACTTGCATGGATCAACCAAAGTAAAACTCATGTAAGACTCATCAGTGCTTTTACCAAGCCTTGCGTAATTGGCCAATCAATGCAACTCATGTTCTCCGTGTCATGCTTGTGTTGGGGGGTTCCCGTTGACGCACTCATCCCAACCATCGCGCTTGGGGATGCTTGGGTGTCATATCTCTCGCTCTAAGCGGGGCAGTTACGTCACCGGTACGATCTGAGGTTCGTACACTTCCTAGCATGGCCATGACCCAGACACGGCACATGGGAATGGCATAATATATAGTATTATATACATTGGGGGTGGTTGATTTCAGGGGGTCAATGGTTTCAGAGTAGATGGCACTGGCATCCCTACATGTCCTTTAGATGTCCATATGTTCACCACCTCTTGGGTGATTGTGCCATCGAACCTCTGAAACCGCTGTAAATCCCATGCAAGTCCCATTCGATCGCCGTGTTTGGCTGTAGCATTTGGGCCGTACGGCCGTACGGCGACACGCTGTGTGGCACTCCACAGGACCTCCAGAAGGAGTTGGCACTCCTGGCAGCGGAGGCGGGGACACAAGCATCGCAAGGCATGCCTGGATGTAGACCTGTGTAGACTGAGCGCCTCCACGGGCGATGGAAAGATGGATCATGAAAGGGATCAACGAAGAAACACATGTAGAACGATGATGTGAATGAACTATGATGTGATCCCTTTCATATAGAACGGATCATAGAAACACGATGTAGAACGAATTGAATGAACCATGATGTGAATGGTGGTGGCCTCACCGCCATGCTGGCATGTTCTGCTTCCAGACCGTGGCGCCGTGGTTGGTGACGGAAGGGTCCAAGTCTTTCCAACAGAAACACATGGAACCTGTTGCTCCAACACGGTCGCCTCATCCATCCCTCCCTGTCGCTCAGTCGTTTGGGGTCGTAAACTCTCTCCCTGTCGCTCCACCCGAGGTCTCAAGGGAGGCTGACGCCACCATCACTTTCGACCAACTCCAATCGAAGGAGGCCCAAGTCTTTGAAGCTCAAGCGCAGCGAGCCGCCTTGGCCACCCTGTGGTGTCATTTCTCAGAGAAGGCGCGAGAGAAGTTCCAGCCGGGCGCCTTCACCGTCCAGGCAGTGGAGGCCGAGAAGGTTTCAATTTGTGCGCTTTTGGGGCATTTCAAGGAGGCATGAGGCTCCAAAACAATAGTTTGACTCCTGGCCTTTCTGTAGTAGAATGTTCAATAACAACAGTTTGACTCCAAAATGCTCTACATGGGTTTGTTTATTTGATGTTTGACTTCTCGCGGCTACAGTATACATGCCCAGGGTCCGTCGTTGGGTCGTTCCTTCCACTCGCTGTTGGCCAGGACACCTCGCGTGAGCAGGCTGAGCAACTGGACTCGGCAGCCAGTGAGCTGCGGGCCACGTTGGCGCAGCAGTTGGAGAATGTGGAGACTTTGGAAGGTGGATCGGTGGATCGAATCAATGCCTGGGAACCCCCTTGGGATGCATGTTGGATGGACTTTGGGGTGTGCCAACTCCTCTCCAAGTCGAAGAGAACAAGCCTCAAGGGTGGAACGACTCGTGTGTCAGTCCGGCGTCAGTCAGTGCCACCCATTGATGATGCCATCATATTCTTAATATGTTCATATAGTTTTTCACCAACGACCAAAGTTGATTCGACGCAAGCACTTCCTGCAACAAAGCCATTGGAACAGCACCACTTGGACCTTAAGTGACCCGTCTTCTCCCAGTCTACGGCGCGGTGCCCAGTGGTTTCCCACCCCAGTCTGAGGCGCTGTGCAGGAGGAGGAGCACCTGGAGTTGCAACAGCTCCACGAGTTGCGAGCCTTAAAGGCCGAAAGCGCCACAGAGCAGAAGGTCCGCCTCCGCCGCGCGCTGGTGGTGCTGAAGAAGGAGCATGAAGTGTTGGAAGGCGGAGAAGGAAACTTGAAACATCTTGAAACAACGAGCATTGTGTGACTATAGGGGGGCACTGTAGTCAGTATTGGACATATCACAAGGGCCGCTTAAACAGCCGGATTGGCCGGGCCAGCTAGAATGTTTGGTGCTGGAGTGGATGGCCCCTTTTCAGGCGAAAAGGCTCGAGTTTACCATGATGAGATTGCAACTCTCCGATTAGAGCTGGAGCAGATCGAGGAGTGCTACAGAGGATTGGTTCAAAAGCTGCAGGAGAACGGTAACATGTCCACATGTGTTGTTGTTTTCTTATGTCTTGTCGTTCTCTCTCCTTGGTTTTCGTAGTTTTGCTGACATATGCTTTGATGACTTTCGTTCTTCATCGCTTCAGGCCAATCATCATCGTTCACTGCTTTTTCATGGTGTTCACATGCTTACAGGGCTTACAGCATTCGCTTTAGGTGCTCCCAAACCACCACGAAGGGCCTCACCGCCCGACCCACTCCCTGCCAGGAATGCCACCGCGAGGAGGAGCTTCGCTCCGAGCGCTTGGCGGAACACGTCCAGCTGGGCCAACGACTGCTGAGCACCGCGGCCAGCCGCGCCAGTGAGGAGGACGTGGAGCTACCGAGCTCCAGCTGTGTGCAAAAAGGGGACGCGGCAGAGCAGCGAACCAGGTGGGATTCGACTCGGTGAGCTGCCCAAGGCGTGAGGATCCAGGTGTTGATGGATGTTGGTTTTCTTTGAGCCAAATTGGTTTGTTAAGCCAAGCCGTTCGACTTTCCATCTTCAAACGTTTGTCCATTCTATGTGCATGCCACCAAGTTCACGATTCGGGATATGTGACTTCAACTGCAAGATGTAGCCTCCAGAGTGAGAGTGTTTTTGTGTGGGTTGTCTTCCAAGCCCGCGAAGCCTGACCGGACTGGTTTGAACGTTCAGATGTTGAGCTCCTTGTGCAGAGCCAGGGTTTGCCTGGAATGTTGCCATGTGTGCACATGGACGGGGCTACTCAGGTGCGGTCAACAACTATGCCGACAAGTTCAATGTCCAGTGAGCTGCAGATCGAACGCAAACCACGGCTACTTTTGGCAGAACAAGTCTTGCAGAACCAGGAAAAATGAAGATTGATGGTGTTTTGGGCATCATAGCGGAGTTGACTAGGTTTTTTTTTTCCATCCGCGCCGGCTGGTTGTTTTGGCCGGCATGATTGCAATCTTCTAGCTCAAGACAGAAACTGCTCGATGTAGCGTTTTTGGCGGTATTCAGCACGCAAACCTGACTGATCAGACTGGCATTTGCAGTTCGCACAAGTCCATGCAGCAAGAGCTTGGCCAGGTTTGCAGGTTTCAGTTTCATGTATGTGTGTGTGTGTGTGTCTGTGTTTGGTTACTGTATGTTTGTGTCACATCACGTCTTTGATAGGCCTTTCCAGATCAAGATTCATTGGTTGCTTTCAGCCTCCTTTCGCCTTGGAACTTCTTCAGCGTTTGAGGTACTGCGACTTGGAGGGCCTGCCAGACCTTTGCACTTCCTGCCCCAACGTGCAGAGGGCTGTGGGGCAGTACTTGACGACTCTTTTGCAGAGACTTGGAACTGTTGAACAGAGATTTGATACATTCCTTGAAACAATTATAGAAGTAGGAGTTCACCATCTGGTGCGCCTGCTTCACCAGCACCCAGTGCCCCCCACCACACTGACACACAACCCGGCACCGCTGGAGACTGCGTCGACCCTCAGCGTTTAGAGGGTTGGGCTCCACAGCCGCCAGCTTCTCCACCCTTTGCAGTTATAGGAAAACCGGTGGGATTCTAGACAAGGAAAACCGGCAGGAAGGAAGATCCACAGGAATCCGAAATGCAAGCTGTGTCACAAAGCTGTCAGAGTAGCTGTCAGATATCCTCAGCCGTGGGTGCTGCTCATGGGTAAGCAAAAGTACATGAACTTTGATCACCAAGTAATGTGTTGTTGTTGTTGTTGTTGTTGTGGTTGTGGTGGTGGTGGTGGTGGTGGTGGTGGTGGTGGTGGTGGTGGTGGTGTTGGTGTTGGTGTTGGTGTTGTTGCTGTTGTTGTTGTTGTTGTTGGTTGTTGTTGTTGTTGTTGTTGTTGTTGGTTGTTTTTGTTGTTGTTGTTGTTGTTGTTGTTGTTGTTGTTGTTGTTGTTGTT
>CAXAMN010004113.1:1442637-1458564 GCA_963970005.1 Durusdinium trenchii
TGTTGTTGTTGTTGTTGTTGTTGTTGTTGTTGTTGTTGTTGTTGTTGTTTTATATTTTATATTTTATATAGTGGTTAATGAAGTCTACAGTGGTTTCAGAGTAGATGGCACTGGCACCCCAAGATGTCCTTTAGAGAAGGGGTCCATTTGTTCACCTCCGAGCTGGGGGAGAGAACTTGTGCCATGTCTCACCTCTAATGGCCCACCTTCGTGGAATGGCTGGATTCCGTACGAACCTCAGGGTCTCCATTTGCTCCACCGGTTTGTTCCGCCCAGGAGTGGTGTGGCGGGGTTCCGCATCGATGCCGCCAAGCATCAAGACGCAGGCACGTACGTAGCACGACGCCAAGCGTGGGCGTGGGGCCCCTCTTGCGGAGTCGAAGTGTGATCTTTCTTCCGAAGCCTCCAGAGGCTTGGATCTTGCGGAGTAATTTCTTGCCCCAAACTATCCCAAATCAATCCCAAAGCATAGATTTGGGCATGGTGTCACTTAGAGGTCGCGCAAGTCGGGAAGAAAGGAACAACAGAGCAGCAGCAACCGCTCAGCAACCCATTGATTGGGCAGGATTGGTCCACAGGACCTTTAGGTTTGATATTTTTTACATACCCCTGGTAGACAGAAGCGGCACCTTATTATAAGATGCTACTTTGATAGCAAACACTCCCGTGCATTTGGGGAATGGCAAGCACTCCCGTTCTGATGCAGTAGGATGATGGAAAAACACCTGAACATGCAATGGTTTTGTTCTTCTCATCTTGTGGCAGGCCTACATCCTAGGAAGAACCCTTCAACCAGTTTGCCACGTTCACTGGAAGAGAGCTTGCAAAGAGTGCAGGGCATTGTGCCGACAGACCGGCTGAGGGCTTTCTACCCCAACATGTGTATGGAGGTTCAAGCTACTTCCAGGAAGTTACTTCCACAGATTATGTTTCATTGACTTTGACCCTGCAGTTGAAGGTGAGTTGAAGGCGCTGCTGCAGCAGACTGGAAGCCTTCCTTGGGTCTTTCAGGAGGTCATCGAGGTGCCTCACGCCAGTCACGAGTTGTGCGGTTCGCCTCTCAAACATTTGGAGACGGTGCAGGGCAGCTTTTAGCAAATCATGCACCTTGCATGGACTATGTATATATTTTGGGTCTATCCTCTTAGCTGTAACAGTGGATGATGGTTCGGTTATTGATTTGCTTGTTTACTGACTGTTACAGGTAAGAACGAACAGACCCAATATATCTTGGCAATTTCGGCTTCACGAGTCTTGACCCCGGAGATCAACCGTTCGACGAGCAAGAGGAGGGACTCTTAGACGGTCGTCGAAGACCTCAGCGTGCGTCCGCTGCGTGCGTTCTCGACTCTCCACGTATGGAATATGTAGCACGTTGACCGATTCAACCTTAGCCCAGACACTCCATGTATGCCGTATATGCCTACACCCCAATGTAGGCATATATGACATACATGGAGTGTTTGGGTAGAACATCAACATCACTCATACATCATACATTTGGCACATCTTCCAAGGTCTCATGGATTGAAAGGGATCATTTAGGATCAGGTGTTTTTGATCCATGGGATAGCGAATTCCGGTTGATTTTATATTTATGTAAAGAATCACCTCCTAAATTTGTAGAGAGAAATCTGTGGGAATTCTCATTGAAAACTGATTCTGTAGCAGTTGTTATCCTTGCAAGACTATACATTGAGTGCACGTGGACAAGGATTTTCAAGAGTTTTGAACGTGACTTTGTAGATAGCCCTTTTAAACAAATGCCTAAGGGTCTTCCCACAATCCACTTGAGCATTTTTTGATAGGATCTCTTGAGCCAGTGAAGATACATAGTTCTTGAATCTTTGGACACGTTGATAACTGATTCTGTAGCATTCATTCATTACGTTCCGCAAACTGGGTTTGTGGAAAAGCATTTCGTAGCGAACATATGGGCCAGCCATGCCATTTTGTGGAAGTAGAGGTACGTCCAATTGTTTAGAGACCATTTTGTACAAAACACCATTCCCACCATGACGCCAACGTGGATGTGTGCGTTGGGATGTTTCGATGTGTGCCCATGTGTGCCAGGGCGGAGGGGAAGCGGTCACTGCACAAATGTACCAGGGCATCGGCAAGGTGGGCTTCGACGGTTGGCGTGGATGCTGGGTCCGATGGACCGGCGGGTCGGAGTAGCAAAAGTCATGATAAGGATCCCTCCAAGGGGTGCCCTGTCTGGAAGCCTACCTACCCTACCCCTACCCCTGACCAGCACAAAGCACTGGATGCATAGGTAGTGTGGGGTAGTCCATTGGACACCCCAACAGGAGGGTCCTGGTATGATTCTGGATTTGTGTGTGACATTCTTAACTGTCCTTCATGTTTTTGTTGGGGAGATTGAATCCTTGTCCTGAGGTAGAGGCCTCCGAGGGCTGGTGCGGGGTTCATCTAGGACGAGACTTGTTACTTTATCCAACAGATGGATACAGGCCTTACAGGAAACAGGACCAACAGTATGTGTCCCCAGTTCTCCGAACACATCATATGCCCACAGTGGGACCCACAGTGAGAGAAGTGTGCAACATATCCCAATGACAATGCTCCCAGGTTGTTTTATATCATTTTAGTTTATTTTATATTTACATATCCCATACAAAAGATCCTATACAGAGATGATGATATCTCTCACATATCCCATTTGCAAACATTGCATGTCCTGTAGTACATCGAAATTTTCTACTCCCCTGCGGAGGACCACATGGAACTCCAAGACCACTGGGTCGGTCTTCAGGAACAATGGTCGAAAACCACCGGTCGTCGGGTTCCATGGGATCGTTTGCAAGAGACTTGTCCCAACCGATCCCACCAATGCTCCATCTTTCTCACCTCGGCTTTTGAGCCACCTCCGCCGACGGCGAGTTCGCCAGGTCACCGAGTTCAACTACGCCCGGCAGCTGGCGCCGAACTTTCTGCAGGAGGGGAAGCTCAAGCAGCTCGGGCGATGAACAACCAGGGACTCCGGAGACTCAATGGCGATATCATCAAATCTTTGGAACTCCAGTTGGAATTGCCAATAGCTTGTTGTCATTGATCAGCAAGTCTATTTCAGGCTTTGGTCATCAAATCTTTGGGTCAATGTATTTGCATCCTCACCCAGAGAGCACCATACCAGAACTCTCTCTCACACTTATTAGTGCGTTGCTGAAACTCCTGGGCTTGAACGCCGAGGTATTTGGGCAGCTTTGGGGAGTCCTGGGGATTGATTTCCAGCGACACCGCAGTGGTGCCCTGGCTGCTTGAGAACAGGGCGAGCCCACACGGGCGTGTTCGGGGAGGTTGACCTTTAATGACCTTTAATAACCCCCCTGAGGTTTGCAATCCCAAATGGATGAGTTTTACATTGGATGCTGATGGTGGTATTTGTGGCTTCATTCTAGCGCATGGCAAGTTGGTTGATGAAACTGGTGTGGGCAGGTTGGAGCTTGTAAAAGGTTGTGTTTGGTGGGACATAGGGCCCCTATATGGATCCACATACCCTCCGAGGCTTGCAGGCTTGGAAAGTCCAAGGACCTTCTGTAAGAAGGTCCCTGGGTGGCAAGTGGCACGCCACTCGAGTGCTAAGAGGTAGGTGTGGCCCCCATTGCCCCCATTGCTCCTGTGTGTAGCTGCTTTCGCTGGGGTGGTGCTGAGGTGTTCATGGACAATCATGATACACAGCGAGGGGAAGCACAGCTCACCTACAAGAACGGTGGTTTATACTCCTTGGCCAACGTGACTTGGAGAGAGGAAGAGCGGTGAGAACCAGCTGTTCTGTTTGACAGTTGGATCATGTTGGCAAAGTATATGGAACATATGGAACATGGGCAGTTTGCTCCTGTTGCTCCCAGTTCTGTGCCTTTTGTCTATGCGAAGCTACGCACCCCACGGACTCTTCACCCCGTTCGGATGGACGAGCGCAGCAGACACGGACCAAACAGGAGTGTGCTGAGTGTGCTGCAAGTGGGGTGACAGCTGCTGCACTTGGACACTTGGCCCTGCACCGCCCTCAGGTCTTCATGCTGGCACATCCATATGGCTACCCCAAGGCAGAGCAGTGGAGCGGTCGTTCGAAATGAACCAGCGAAAGGTTTAATACCACTGTCAGGGGGCAAAGGCCGCATGTTTGGATGCATTTGGGGGCACGTCATGAAGTCTATTACCAACTTACTTTAGACTCACTATTCTATCATGTTCATGCATGTTCTATCCATCCGGGCATCAGATCAGGAACATATCTTCCCAGGTGAGCTGTTTTGGAGCTGTTTGGGGCTGCTGGCCGGTCCCAACGTCCGTCAGGTCATGAGCTCTTATGTCTTCGATGCCCATGACCAGGGGCCACCTTCGCAGCCCGTGCATTCGGCCACGGGAGGCCGGGGGGCGATGGCGGCGATGGCTGGGAAGCGCAAAGAACGACTCCTATAAACGTCCATCCATCAAGTGAAGACGGATGGATGGAAGACCACTAAACATGAACAGCTGAATTAGCTTCAAATTAGAAATATGTTCCAGGGAAACTCAAGGAGACGGTATCAGACTATGTGGAACTGGAAGCTTGGAGTTCCTGGTGACCTCACTTTCACCCTTCAACCGCTTCCCTCAGTCGCCTGCGGCGGGCAGCCGTGGGTGTGCGAACATCGCTACCCAGAGATTGCGAACATGGTGGCGTGGAGGCGGCTTGGGTCGGGAGACGGCATTTGTGGTCTAAAAGATTCAGTTCCAAGATCCTCATACCATACCCAGACACTCCATGGGACTGGTATATTTACCACACACCATGGGGTGGTTATGTAGGCACATATGGTATACATGGAGTGTTTGGGATAGGTTGGGTCGAAACACATAGCTGACTCGGAAAGTCGCGATTGGAACGGGACAGGCTGCGGCGAGTGAGACGAGAAGAACAGTTGTCGTACGAGTGTAACAAGTTATCATCATGTAAACTGTAAACAGTAGTGGTTGTTGAAGACTGCAGCAGCGAAAGCAAAGTCTTTCGATAACAAAGGTCGATCAAACGCAAACATGAACTTCAAAGTGTTGTTGATCCTATATATATATATATTATATAACAATTCCTGCAGATTCTGTGTGCTCAACATTGTTCAACTAAGCTCATATGTTTTTGTTTCTAATCCCAACCAACAGACTCTGGTGACTACATGCAGGGTTCTGAACGGGTTGCCAGAATCTGAATGTGTTTGGTTTGACTGGAATATGTGGTAAGTATCACACCAGATGAAGAGTCATTCAAACAGCTGCAAGGACCTGCTAAATGTTCCGAAACCATTTTTGGGGGAGCTGGGAGGCAAGAATGTCATGCTGCTGCTCGTAATGTTGTAAAGATTGCAGACAGCACCCTTTGCTTGAGAAACGGCTGGACAGAACGGCATGCGCAGGAATCTGTGGTTGTTGCTGTGTGACGTCAAAGGGTGTTGGATGATGTCGGCAATTCTGGTTCCAGACGCAAGTGGCAAAACCTTTGGATGCACAAGTTGCTGATGTTACTCCTACCATTTGGGAGGATCAGTGCCATCGTCCAATCTTGTATCGGTGCGGCTACTGTTGAGCCAAGCTGGTGGTATCAACGATGTTGGGTTCGCCCTATTGCACGTTTGGCAGACCAGTGGCATGACCTCGACACGTCTTCATTGATGGGTGTGAGCGTCGAAGTGTCGACATTCCTTGAAAGTCCTTCGACCGTGCCAGTGCGCTCGCTGAAGTCCACGGAAGGGAGGGGAGGCCATATTGGGAGACGAAAACAGGGAGGCCCTGGCTGCAGTCTTCCGACAAAGTAACGCAAAAGCACCAGAAGATGGTTCCTACCATGTACCACTCTATGTTGGTTCCTATCTCGTTGGGTTGAAACTTCTTGGCCGGCAGAATTTCCCGCCCACCCCCTTCCCCTGAGGCGAAGCGCGGGCGCCAACAAAACACTGGAAAGCTTCACTGCATCAGATGATGGGACACTTGGAGGAAGGATCGGCCAGAGAAGCGAGGATGCGAACACAGGGATCACGTCCGGGGTCATACAGAACATCACCCTCAAAAAGAAACATGTTCACTCCGCGCCCACGGTTTTCAGGGATCGAGATCTATATCTCACCTGTCCCACCTCCCGAAAAATCGCATGATCGATTCCAAGCCCGGCTCTTGGCTGACTGACTCATTTCGGTTCGGGCTGACTGACCCTGGCACTGAACGCGTGTGACCCATGTTTCCAGGCCTGGGTCACGGTCTCCAAGACATGTGGCACCCTGTGATGCTTTGGGGCCCGAAACGAGCGCTACCCTCAGAACAGCTTTGCAGAAGGGAACCCCAAACCTGAAGAATTCTGAAGAGAACCAACGTTGTGGCTGAGCAGTTTGGGGCAAAATAGGGCCCTTGGCTCATCAGTGGTCAGGAATGGTGCCTTCTTTTGCCGCAGTTCGTCCGCCTGTGTGGCGTTGAACCGAAGCTTGGCCATAATAGGTTCGAGAAGCTGGGCATTTGGAGGGCTGGTGTGAGTCCAATTGGGCTAAACTAAATTCTAGTTGGGGGGAGGTAGAGGATGAGTATGAGATGGTATGAGCTCAGCCACGGGTCAAGTCCTTGTTGACCAGATGTTTTACCAGTTCATGGCCCAAATCTCCACATTTCCCGTACGTTTAGCTGGATAGCTTGTTGGGGCATAAACCTTTGGATAGCTTCAAAGCTCCTCGATGTATAAGCTGAGCCTCCGGCCTCCAAGGGCGACCCTGACCGATCACATGAAAGGAACCAGTCCAGCCCATTGGCCGGCTGAATTTGACCCCAAATGATCTTTCAGAAGATTCAGAAGCAGGCAGCCATTGTTGAGGAGTTTGTTGGGCGCGAACGTTCGAACGTTCAGTTTGTTAATTCGCTGCGAAGCGTTTCCACTATGTTAATTCCATTGTTTCCACCGGGTTGGATGGTTTGACTGGTATGATTTTGAGGGTTTCCCTGTGGATCCACATAACTTCTCAGAAAGTCATTGGGCCCCCGCAAGCCTATATAAATAGTCTCCAATTGCCGTACCTGAGAAGCTATGTGGATCCATGGGGTTTGGATGGACCATTCGTACCCCATCTTCGCCCAGTTCCGGTTCCGCGCGCTCCGGGGCGCGCTCCGGAGCCCATCGGAGCCCGGATTCCACCGCGCAGTCCCGTCAGGTGGCTCAGGCACCTGGACGACGACCGTGAAGACCAGCATGCCAGCAGGTGCGTGAACACCTACCTAGGACAAGTGGATCGCCTGCAAAGCTTTTTGGGGAATCGGTTTCTCTACTGAAGAACTGGTAGAAAGCGATTAAGTTGAAAGGGTTGAGCCGTTCAGAACTGGGCCTTTTGGCCGGCTGAGAGGACTTGGAAGGGTGGGTCAAGTCATGTCTACATCCCCCAGGCTCTGCATATGTTTTCACAGTGGTTTCAGATGGGAGTTTGTCACCAAAATTCTGTCTTTAGGACGCCTAGGGCCCCAACCATATCCTCAGAAGGTGGTTAGACCCCCCCTGGCACCCACCCCAACCACCTTCTCAGGAGGTGGGACAGGAGCCCTAGAGGATATTGAGCATCTTTGAGCCATTGCCCTCCGGTTGTCCCTCCGTGATGGGGAGCTTGAATGACCGTGCCAGTCGGTCTTTCGGGGAGCGTCTTATGCGTCGCAAGCATGGTACAGGTACCGTCTTCTTGTTTTGCAAAACCCGACGTCACTGTAACCATTAAACGACACTCCGACGAACACATACCCACTGTTTGTAGTGGAAAATGGTCTTCCAAGGGGCCATTCTCCACTTCCATGTTGGTGAGTCAGAGTGTAAACCTTCTTTTTCTTGTGCCTGGATGGCGCAACTTTGGGTCGCCACACGACCCCGCCCCACCCGGAAAATCCATTCGTTCAACGCTTTCTCGGCTCCACGCGTTCCAGGGCAGTACAAGAATGTGATCCAATCCAGCGGCTCCAACGTGGAGGTGAAGGCGGATGGTGGCTCGGCTTCTTTTGACTTCGGAAGACCAGAGAATACGTGGCCGGTGTGGAGAGATGGTTGGAAATGGTGGCTGGCGCATGGCGCATCAGTTTTTTTGGTGTTTTGCAGACCTGGAGAGGGGAGTCCACCAAGCACCGTGCTCGCGGCGAAGGTGTTTGCTTGCGTTGCATGGCTTCTACTTGTACCCACGCTTCATCAACTGGGACCCAGTGCTTAGGAGTCTTAGAGGGTCTCCGCCACTTCCAACGCACCACCATGCACCACCAATTCGCCAAGGTACAGCAAACCTGGTGGTGCCATCTCTCGGCTTCTCAGCAGCAACATGACCAAGCGGAGTGAGAAGCCCCCCACGGGCTGCCCTACCATGTTTTATCAGGCCTAATTTAGACCACATGACCGTTTGTTTCAAATGATGTTACAGTTGCAATTGTCCATTATTTGTTTGCTTGGACCCTCAAATGGGTGTCCTGGCTAGAGGTCCCTAAGTAGTGTAGGTTTTTTTGTTGCCCAAGTGGATGGTCCTGGTATGTATACTTCTTTGGTTGTTTGGTGGTTCTTCCAATTTCACCTTGTTTCAACGGGATTTCAATCTTCATTTGGTGGTTCTGCCATGTTCTTCCAACAGATGTCTATTTCCCCAGGGATCCAAGTACCTTCTCAGCAGGTGATTGGAGACACCGCTATGTAGGTTTGGAGAGTCCAAGTACCTTCAAAGAGGTTTCAATTGTGAGTTCTTCTTTGAATGTGTTAGACACCGCCACCGTGGGACACCCCTGAGGTGCGGTGGCCTTCCACGTGAACGCGGCCGTGGAACAGCGACCGTGGGTCCCTCAGAGACGTCGACTTGGGGAGGAGCGAGCGGACTGGCTTCGCTCCACACTGGCTTCGCTCCACACTGCGAACGGAAGCGATCAACACATGGATCCCTGCAGATCTTGCACGAAACATTGGTGGATCTTGGGAATTGGATCGGTTTTTCACTCCAAGATCTGAGGACCTTGGAATTGTCCGACGTTTCCATGACCCATCACTCTTGATGCAGTCGGTTCGCATGGTTCGCGGTGGCTTCCTGTTCAGCAGCGTTTTGGGATCACAGTGGTCGTCCTCCGAAGCTCCAAGTGACATAAAGACGAGGTTCTGAGAGAAGTTCCCCTGTGCCCTCAGGACCATTGCCATCATTTGAGGCGGGATGGATGGGAAGCGATTCGCGGTCTTTGGAGAGAGCGATTCGCAGAAGAGCAGGAGTAGTATAGCAGAGTGCACCCCGCAAACATGGAAATCATATGAAATGTGACTCGGGTGGCTTTCATGTGACTCGGAACCCCATTTTGGCGTCGCCTCCAAGCCGTCCAAGCCTTTTCCCGGTCATTCGCGCTCACATCGCATCCGGAGGTTGGGAAGAGCCTTACACGCGCTCGTGGCTCGTGGTGCTTGGCCACCGGCCAAGAGCTTGTTCATGCGGACGCCTTCCGAGCGTCATAGAACACGTCGCATGTCCATGTTTGTGTCCAACTTTGGTATAGACAGATCAAAACTCAGAGTTAGCTTTATGATGATAATACTGAACATTCTTTTCCCACAAGTTGTGGCAAGAAGATGCTTCTGGAGGGCCAGTGACGCGAGCTTGGTGCTGATCGAGGACCCTCTCATTTTGCGAGTGTAGTCCAGCGAGGACCAAAAGAGATAAAAGAGACTGAGGGCTCAAGTAAGATAAGATGGGAGAAGATTGAAAATTGAAGCTAAGTAAGAGGGCTCAAGTAAGAGACTGAGGGCTCAAGTTTTGTGTTATGAAGATTGAAGAGATTCAAGTTAAGCTGGGGCTGGGTGCAGCGGGGGTTGGGTGGTCTCAAAATGATTCAAAATGTTCACGTCAGCTTCTTTGCATGAATTATATATGCTAATTACTACGAGTTACGTGCACAAACCCAACAGCACAAGCCAAAGTGCTAAGCTTGTTTGTCCATTGGGGAAGGCACAAGCCAATACCATTTGTTTTTCACCAGGGATATATGATCAATTTTAATGTTTAAAGAATTGTACAACCAGATTCACTTCTCGGGGGTGGTCTCAATAGTCTATATTGATGGGTTGCCTGATGTGCTTGCGCAAATCACACAACCCCTCAAACTGCCACACAACTGAACATGAGCTCCGTGTTCTCGGGCACGGCATGCTGAGCACTTTGGACTGGATGATGAGGCTCCACCAGCCAACTCGTCTTTGTTGTGGATCGCAGATAGGTTCACATGGGATCCTGTATATAGTCTATAGTACGCAACTCTTACACCATGGGAATGTTCCAAACTTGATGGTTGAACTACGTGAAAGTAAGAGCTAGTTTGGTTTAACGCTTGGACCCAACATTGGAACCACCTGTATCCAACATTGGAACCACCTGTATTATATACTGTATATATATAGTTATACTGCACAACTGCTACAAAACCATACAGCACCCACTTGTGCTCCGCTTGCAGCTCCGCGCTATGCCGCAGGCGCTGAGCTCTACGGCGGAGGAGCAGCTGGCGAAGACCGATCGCTTGAAGCGTTTCTCGTCCGTTGAGCGAAGAGAGGTTGGGTGACTTGACATTCTGCGGGCATTGGCGGGTACAATGACCCAGGATTTGAATGCATAGTATGACCTAATAGAAGCATTATCACGAATTACCCAATCTTTGCTAGGGGCCCTGTTCTTAACTTCTGACTTCATTGGACTTCTGACTTGGTTGGACGAGGTTCGGAGATCTCAGCGAGTTCGACCACTTCGATGAATAGGGACCCGTCATCCGTACAGTGGTTTCAGATGGCAAGTCTCGCCATAAACCCCTCCTCGATTGGGGTGCATATAGACCACCTCCTGGGATCTGTCTTCTTAACCCACCAGGTGAAGGAGTACTCTCCATTTACTGCAGGTTTACTACTTTTTGGGGTCGCCAAAGAAACATGAGACAAGGGACAGGGGCAAGGGATAGGGGCGGTGCGAGCGTCTTCCCTCCAAAAGACCCATGTGAAGGACCTTTAGATCGACCATACCCAGGTCAGCCGTTGGGCCCGAAAAGGAGTCCATTTGCCCTGAGGTATTGAAGCGATACCTCAGTCACACAAAAAAGACAACTTGAGGATAGAATAGGATAGACACGTCCGCAAGTCATGTCACAAACAATCCTCTTGGGTTGAGTGCCGTCCATACAGAAAATTGTAAAAACAGAAGGTGGTCCTGGGCCCACCCACCATTTACAAGGCTGGTATGCAGTGCTAGTATGTGCCAGTCAGGGTGTGAGAATCTTGGAGGATGGCTACCATATTCTTGTCGGCCCTTTGTCTACTTCATTGCATGAAGAAACTGCCAGAACATGGATGTGGGTCGCGTATTTTCCGCTGGGCTTTTGGACGGCCATGCGGATATGCAGCAATGCATAACCAATGTTTCAGCCATGGGAGAGGGAAAAAGAATTCTTGCTGCCCTGGTTCTGCCTCGAGGCTTCCGAAAGCAATGCCAAGAGCTGCTACGCTTGCGGGGGGGGAGCCCAGCTGGATAGCATGGGTGGTACCACAATGAGTTCGAGTTCGAGGCATCTCTTAACTTGTATTGCTATTGAGTGAGCTCATGCACTTTCGATTTCCAAAACACCTGCCAAGTTGTCCTCAAACCTATCAGATTTCTTCCAGCTGAGCTTTACGAGGGCCGGTGAGCTCAGGTCCAGAGCTCCCCTGAAAAAAGCACAAAGAGGATAGAACATCAGGGAGTTCCCCAACCACATCAGTGCTAGTGATTGTGTGAGTCAAAACCATTTCTGGCAGGCAAATCAGAAGTTGAACGTGATCGCTTTGAAGCAGGAACTGGTGGTTAAAACATGTTAAACGTATGAACCTATGAGCCCACACTCCTTCCTTGCTCAGGTGCTTCGTCATAACTCCATCCATCTCAGCCTTCTGCGCCATGCGCCGGGGGTAACGGGTGTGACCGGTGCGCAGGACGCAAGAGCTGGAGACGCTTCCTGGGCCGCACTTCAGCATCGTCAAGGCACCACTCCTCGGTGGATGGGCAGAACGTGCGCAGGACCGCATTCGGACGGTCCCAAAGAGCCGCGGCACGGAGGTTGGGAAGGAGATTTCCGCCACAATAAGCTCATTTGGATTCAGAAAACGGTGTCACGTATGGTGAGGTGTTTGGGCTTTTGACGGGGGAATGTTCATGTTTTTGGATTGGACATGTTGTACCACGATGATGGACATGAAATGGTTTCACACCAGGGCTGGTGACAGAGTTGCAGACACTAATGTGACACTAGTTCAAAAAGATAAGATGATACATGATAATACCATATAATTTGAGTTTGTCCTATTACCTGCAACAGTCGGTAAATAAATTTTCACTATGATTGAGAAGGGCCTTTACTCACCATCATCATCCACTGTTGCTGGTAAATAGGATAAGCCCAACATATACCAGCTTTTGTGCCGGTGCCGAGTAGAGGGGTCATGCCCAGGATCAAACCTTCACCACCAGACTAGACTGCCATTAGACACGCCCTTCCAGACCGTATGTATAACTATATCATTCATCAGTCATACTCAGTCATCAGTCATCAGTCATCATTCATCATCATCATCATCATCATCATCATCATCATCATCATCATCATCCACGTTCTATCGCTATCATCACCTACTAATTGCAACACATTGTCATCCACCCTTTGGAGTGGCAAACTCCACCAACACCCTCCGATCGTGCCCGCCAGGCCGTCCGCAAGCCAAAGGCTAAGGCATCGGGATGGGGAGTGGACAGCGGGAAACAGGAGCACAGAGGGCGTAAAGGGAGGGCTCAGATTCTTTTAAATATAGATTCCGTACACAGAGCTCTCGATCAAGACTGGGTAAGGCCTGTCACAATTGCCTGGTACTCTTGTGACACAGCTTGCATTGACTTTACGGCTTCTTGAGAAGCCTTTTCCTGTCAGCGGTTGGCGGGATTGCTGACCCATCACTTTTCCCAAGCAGAGGTTAGTTGATGTGAATTTCAGCCTCAATCCTTCTTCACTCTTCGAGGTCAGTGTTGCCATGTAGAGCTTTCAAACTTTTAGATGGTTTTCGGGATGTGGTACGACATGTAATGGTTTAGGATTGGTTTTAATTAGATGCTTTTCGGCTTTTTAGATGGGTTGTTAGGGACTTCCGACTGTCACGTGGTTGAAATGTAGGCCTCGGTTTCACCACCGAGGCCAAGACCGCCGCCAAGCCCACGGTCCCAGTGCCGAGCCCGGCGGTGCCGGTTCCGCCGAGCCCGGCGGTGCCAGTGAAGGCAACGCCTCAGCCAAGAGCTCAGATGAAGTCATGGACTAGGTTGATCTTGAATATGATTAAACCAGGAGTTCCGTTGTTCGACCTGGCACATGTAGATCGTGGGCGGCGACTCCCTTCATGTGTGAAGCTTTTGGACCTGTTGGATCCTTGTGGCAGCACCCACCTGTCCGTCCCATGAGTAGCTACCTATAGTGAGTGGATAACCTTCCATTTTTTTTTTTTTGGGGGGGGGGGTGTCCCTAAAAAAGTCTCCCCTACCCCTACCTCTATCCCATGATACTTGGAGAAAACCCCTTTTAAAGCCTTTTGTTTTGGAATTGTTTTCTCCACTGAACACGCACAGGTGGAAGGTTTGGTTAATCTTTATCTTCCAGGGAAACTGCGGGGTCAGAGTAGGCGACCAACCACGACACTCCCATACCAAGGGCGGGCGCATCCCATTACCTGTTTTCTCAGTCAGTAAGAGAAAACATCACTTCGGCAAATTGTGAAATGTCGGCCGGCCAATTGAACCTGTTTGATCCATTGAAACCTTGAAATGGAATGTGAATGTGCCCGGCCCCCATACCCACCAAGTGCTGCACTGGTCAAGGTCAAAAGAGCTTGCACCAAGTGCTGAAGAGGCGGAGACAGCGGGGAGTGCGTCACAGACGTCACAAACAGAGGTGGGTTCCCTGTGATTACATATTCAACTCATGTATATGTATGAAAACACACGAATCTATTCCATACAGGAGTTTATTTAGTGAGATTCTGCTTTGCAAGTGACCAGGCTTTTGTGTTTCTAAACTGGAATGAGGACCAGAGATGAGATGATCAGAGGATGTCCCAATGTTTGCTCACCTGCCCTCAGATGTGATGTTGGCACTCCCCTCTCTTTTCAATTGCATACCCAGCTCTGCCAGCTCTCAAGAAAATATCTATAGTCTTTCTTGCGTGACTCCTGCGGGTCACTCCGCATTCGTTTAATTTAATCTGATACCTACTTTCCAAGATCATTTTACGATACCCACAGTTTTTTTTTTTTGTTTTTTTTTCGACCCATGTAGACCCTAGCTCCGTGGAATGGAAGTCACGGATTTCGCACGGTGCCATGGTGCCCTCTTTGTGATGGAAACAACGACCTTCCGAGTGCCTGGACACCCATACGCCGGAAGGCTTTGCGAAGAGTGGAAGCCGGCTGAGACCTCAGAAGGCTGATATGGCGTAGAAGCAAGGAACACTTGTAGACTAGACGTCAAGCTACCAGGTCAGGTCAAGCTACCAGGGTGAAATGGGCTGCGGGTGTGTACCCACAGACCCACAGCCATAGATGTACTTGATAGTATTCATGTGTTCATAGTCATAGCATGTCATGGCCATCCTGGAATGGAGAGGAGGAGCCAGGCTACGATGTTCTGATTGAACCCATGTGGCTGTCAGGGTCAACACCCGAAAAAGCACAGTAGGTTGAAGGTAGTCCATTTCCGGGTCGGTCAGCATTGGTTCCGCAGTTGCGGCACATTGGGAAAAACAGGGACACTCCGACATGAAGGTCTAGAGGTCGAGCATGTTTAAGCACTCTGCTGGCCTTCAAACCCAGGTTTAAGCACTCTGCTTATGGCCTTCAAAGCCAGGTGGTGTTCAGCTTCTGTTGTCCTTCAGTGTCGACCGTACCGTTCACGCGTTCGTGGCCGTTTCCGCTGCCCACCGAGGTGCCTTGAGGTTGGCCATCGCTCCCAAGGTCGGGAGAGCGTCCTTACGGCCGGTGAAGCGTCGTCTAGAAGCGAAAGATGGCATGAGCTGCCTAAGACCGTGGAAGACGATCCCATGGACTCTGAAAATCTTGTCGGTTGGTAGAGGAAAACACTCGGACCCAGGGGGCCAGGACGTCAAGGTCTATGTGAGTTTTTGGGAGTGTAAGACCGTTGATCTTCATGGGACATGATGGGACTGGGATCACATCTTACCCCTAGAAATCCCCATACCGAACCTCAGGTTGGGTACGACTGGGCCCTCCTGGCGCCTAATTACATAACAGTGCCTCCACACATCACCGTACCTGAGGTTCAGTACGACTGGATCCCATAAAGTAAAAAACCATCCAGCCCTCGCCATCAGCTTGTTCCAATCGGAGCTCCAGATCCCTTGGGATCGCTCCAGGAGCGATTTCAGACGCTGAAAGAGGACCGCCGCGGGAACGGCATTCGGAGCGTCGGTCGGTCTTGGGGACAAGGGTACCGGTGGTGACGAGTGGCGTCCATTTGGTTGGTAAGCCTTGATAGTCAGATATAGTCAGTGTGTTGATGTTCTTTGTTCTCCAGGGGCGAACATCGTGTCATGTGTTTTGAAGATCGCTTGGGTGCTTTCACCTACGTGAGCTTCTCACCGTCGTTTTGTTTTCTCCCTCACTGCTTGCCACCATGGTCACTTCCTGGTGCCTCGCCAGGAAGATCCACACGTGTTGGTGCAGGGAAGGCCGTACCTTCTTTCTGTCGTTTTGCGCGATGATGAGCTTCAGGAGATGCGCTGGGTGCGGGAATTTTAATTCTGACTCATCGGTGCAGCCGCAAGAAAAAGAGCGACCACTATCCACCAGAACCCAACGAACGCCACCTAAGTGGAGATGCGAAGGGCTC
>CAXAMN010004113.1:1458574-1493319 GCA_963970005.1 Durusdinium trenchii
AAAAAATGCATTGCAGTTGCACAAGTTGCATAACGATACACAACGTATCATATCGTTGGCTCACACCAGAAACACCCATAACGGGGGTCCATGACAAAGCTGTGGACAAGGGTTGGGATCATGAGGTTAGGTAGTGTTTGTTGTAGAATGATATAAATTGCTGCATATAAGTATATAACTATAACTATAACTATAAATATGCTACAGATAGTCAATATAATTTAGCATGTAGAGGGACAAGTTGCAGTACAGCAACAAACCACAAGACTTGAGCAGATCGGACGGATATAGAGTCGGGTAGACATGCACTTGTTGAATTCAACCAACCACCCCTCCTCGTCCAAGCGGGTGGCCCCTTGCCAGGAGCAAATGACCGATGAAGAGTACCAGAGGCCCAGATGCGTTCCCCCGTTCTCATGCGTTTGAGCTCCAAAAAGCCACTGCCGCCCTGCACATATTCCAGCTGCTTAAGCAAAAACATGTGCCTGTGCAGCATGGGGCTTCGACAGATCCCTAGGACGAACACATCACATGGAAGTGGATGGCCTGACCCTTGGGAAGACGACCTGACCCGGGAAGATACAGACAGAGTGGAGAAACCACTTCCATGTGTTGGTCGGAGTGTGGCAGACCGGGACAAGCACCTAAAAGTTCGTTCATCAAACCCCTCCACTTGGATTCATTGCACCACCTCCCAATTTGGGGTCCTGGAGGGTCTTGGGTAGTTTCGCCTTGCCTCACCCTCGGTCGACTGGCACGACTTGCCGCTCAGCTTCTACGACACGGACCGCCACTTGCAGCGGAAGCGGCAGAAGCGGCTGCTGAGCCAGGGAGACGCAGTGCGGAAGAGCCGGTGGGAGAGTTTGGTGCTGGCGGTGTTGAGAGTTTCGTATAGTTTCGTGACGGTGAGTTTCGTGTTGGTGGCGGCCTAAAAATCAACCACTTTTTGAAGCTTGGGGTCACATTGGCCCAGTGAAGACTTTGGGATTTTGGAAATGGGAAATGGTTGCTGTACATTAGGAAGTGGTGAAGCAGCAAAGTGTCACTTGCTCATGTCGGGCACGAAAGAATGACGCACCGTGACCAGGATAGTTTGTGCAACAATATTCATTTGATTTACTGATACTATAGTGTTTGGTCATGTGCTTTAGGGGCAATGATGCTTGACCGCAGGACCTTCATGACAAGTGACAAGCACTTGCAGATGGTACCGAGTCAATCGCCACACGCACACACTCGCCGTGATAGTACTTTGGAATTGAGTTAGGTAATTTACACCATTTCTTGAGCTTGGGTCGACAATTGGAGGGGAGTTGGACAAAATCCCCTCACTTGTACCCAAACTTGGTTGCTATCATGATGGACGACCATATCGCCAATTTAGTGCAAACCTGACCTGTGTCAGTCAAAGTTGATATGTTGCGCCACAATTGCGTTGGCAACAGGTTCGAACGACACTACTTGTGCCTGCACCCGCAGCAGTAATGCTCGAGACAAGGATCTAGGCCAGTCATTCGATTGGACCTAGATCTTTGTTTCCGTGTCTTGGCGGCACAAAGCGTCATACAGCGAACCTCCAAAAGTCCAACCAGGCCTCCAGGAGTCCAACAGGCCATCAAATACAATTACTGTAGGGTGCGGGGGGTGACACGGTGGTGACATGGTGTATACGTCGTTTTGCATGCAGTTTTGCACATCAACCGCATCAGCGGCTTTGCAAGGCAGATATCCATTACATAGATGTTCCTAAATTTGAAGGGTGCAGAGCTTTCACCAGCTTTGACCAGGATCCGGATCTTGATCCGTTTGCATCTGGTGCACGGGCTCGTCACGCACCAAATCGCCAGCTGGATCGAGGGCCTCCGTCGATCTCTGAGGTTTCTCTCCCCTGCGCTGCACCTGGGCGACTTGAACGTGCAACTCATGGACTGTCAGATTGAACACGACGTGTAGATTCCCAGACTAAAACCATCTAAAACCGTATGAGGCAGAAGGTTCCTGTGCACACTGACTATTCCAAATGAAACTATACCAGAATTCATGTGGATCCTCAACTTGACCCTTATTGGGCATTTTACAATGTTCCTTTACAAATTCAGTTTTTGAGTGAAATTGTCCTGCTTGAAGCTTGTGCAGTGCGCGGATCTCCTGCCAGTGTTGAAAGGTAAATAAATGAAGGAACTTGGTGGTGCCAGTTCCGGAAAATTTGCCATTGTGCCAGTAGCAGGCAGCAAACAGAATGGTGGTTTGCAGCCCCGAACGGTTCAGTTCGTCTTGAGTTCAGACATCAACAGCCGTTTGGTTGTTAAGGAAAGACCGGGAGATGTGTTTAAACCATTTCAAATCCTTTTAGGGTCCGGTGTGGTGTCAAAGTCTTCAAAGTAGGCGTTTGTCATCAGTAGCTTTGCCCACCCTCGTTTATTTCGGCCGCTATTGTACACATCCTAGAGGAACAAAGCCAAGGCCACGGCCTTAGGTCCAAATCAACAGAGGCATGGTGACGACACATCCCCCGCCACAGGCGACGGCACCGTCCCCTGGTAACGCGCGAGGAGGCGGAGCCGCGGCGGACACGGTAGGATCCTTATAGGGTGAGGGGATGGGGAGAGTGGCGCTGGAAGGTCAGGATTTTTGAATTCTATGAGTATATGCTTGTGTGTATTTCTGGTAGCTGGATGTTTATGCAGGAGTACTGGGCACGGTTTGGACTCACAAACTCCTTGGGACAGCTGCAGACACCCTCGCTCTTGGCTCAGCCGCTGCTCAGCCACAACCGGCATCACCGGGTCCACAGCGGCAGGCTTTCGCTGAGACGGAGGCCTTTCAATGAAGCTCCGAACGGTCGCACTAGGCGCGGTTTCCGCCTCGGTGGCGCGGTGGCGGTTGGGTGATCATACCCCAGACACCGACCCGTTTGGGACTGCCAGTTCGGACTGCCGATCAAGCCAGACCCCCTTTCAACCACCCGAAGGTGGGCATAGATGGCATACATGAAGTTTGGACTTGGTATAGGGATCTTCCCTTTGGTGAACCACCAATAGGTATGCACAAAATCGACCCCTCTATTCTTTCCCAAAAGGACATCTTGGCGCCGTGCTTGCGGATTTGTGTGGCAGGTGGGAGAACCCCCATCTAATTAATGCAGTCATGAGTGCGGACACATCTTAGACAGCATTTGTCTATTGCTTTCTAGATCTTTCTGGTGTCCACATCCGAAGGAGGCATTGTCCCTCGTGCTGCCTTCTTGTCGTTGACATGGGATTTGGACTGCCATCCTCAACGGCGTCCGGGCCGGCTGCTGACCCAGACCGGGGAGCTGCCCGGTGTCCGATTCCGAAGTGTCCAGGTATGTCCAGGTGTTGGAAGAAGACAAAGTCTCTTGAGGATTCATCAGCTTTTTTTGGAGGTTTCCTCAGGCAATCCATTTCAGACGATCATGCAAGATTTGGATAGATTTGGATGATTTTGGATGCCTTCACCCAGGTGGCCCTGACCTCTCCCAGCTGGCGAAACTGCATTTTTGGCCCAATCTCATCTTACCAAAGCCATAGGTTCATGTGTTGTGTCATGTGTCCCCACACACAAGATCACACAAGGAGGTTTCCAGATCTACCCAGACTATGGAATAGCTTCATACATTTACAATCATTTATATTGTACCCTGTATTACAACCCATTCATTTGTATAAGAAACTAATTTCATACATGGACGATCTTGAACTATGTTGATCTACGTAAACTCAAGCCCCACCACTTCAACGACCGCCCCGCGCGCCCGGCGCCATGGCTCACCGCATCTTCTCCTGGACCGGTCTCCATGCTGTGTTGGCGGCGCTGGGCTGCTGCATCGCAAGCGGTTGCAGTTGCATCGACCAGCTCAAGCCCAACGAGCCGCTGAGGTCCCCAGCCGCACGGCTTCGACAGCAGCCCTACGTCTTTGCTGGCGAGGCTGGGTGGGAAGTGAGCAGGTGAGCGCACCATGCGCCTAAGGCGATTGAGTGTGACATCTCAGTTGGCCCAAGGCTCCCCATGTCCATAAGCTCAGCTGGCCAAGATGCAGCAAAAGTATTCAAAAGTATTCAAAAGTAGAATCCAATATTTTACTCAGTTTGATCCTGTTACCAGTTCCTTTCAGGTGCAGAGTGCGCTACCTTACTCTCACATGTTTCAAGTGAAAATCCTGGTGGGACATGAAGTTGATGTGCCACTCTCACGACTCTCGCCCAGATCCAGGTGGTTTCAGTGGCTCCCACCGAGAAAGAGCCCACGGAGGAGCAGTGTGCAGAGGAGGCACGAGGTGTTTTGGCCTTCTCGGGGTGACCCGAGGTGGATGAGGTTGGTCTCGTTGGTGGATGAGGTTGGTCTCTTTGGTAGACTGTTATCAGATGCTACGCATCTATTTTGTGTGATTGTCCAGTCCAGTCTAGTCCCCGATACTAATCTCAGTTGATCTTGCACCTATGGAGTATCATGCATGCATGTCATCGGTATGGACACGGCACACCTTGTGTCATCCATTTTTAGACAGACCTCCCCGCAAGATCATGGCACCATACCCTCCACACAAGTTTCTTCGCAGCCTTACCGCGTGGTGGTCTTTGCGCGCATCGTTCCAGAGGCAGAAGTGTGGGCCTGCCATTCCTTGAAGAGCTGGAAGAAATGCAGCCAGCAGCATCAGGCTGAAGTGATGCCCGACTCAGTCTCCGTCCTAAGGGTGGTGCCTTAAAACATGAAAACTATATAACACAGCCACATACTCTAGTAGTGTGCAGAAACTTGATTGTCCAGCTTTACCTGTTGGGTTGCTCTATTGAATGCGTCCTTGAGAAGCTTGTGATTTCTCTCAATTGATCGTCCTCGTCTCCCAGGAAGGTTCTTCATGGAATCCAAGGGATTGCTGCAGGAGAGAAATTCACTTACAACTGCACCTTGTGCCTTGGCAGGTGATCGTGCCTTTGAAGGTGATCGACCTTGATTTCGAATGGGTCCCGGATCCAGAACGAGTACTCTACCGGGTGTCCAAGCTTGCCGATCCCAGTCAGACTGTTGGACAAATCGCAGTTTTAGCCACCATTGGGTAGCCGAATTCTCCTGGGAACGGGATTCTGGCGGAAGATTCTGTTATGGTCACAATTCCGAGCTTATTGCAAGGGTAGTGTGACTTGAACCCAAAGTCTGATAGATGAGCATCTCAGTCTCCAGTAGCTAGATGCTTTTTTTGTCATGTGACTTGTGCAGTTCACAAGCGAAAACTTCCAAGCTTCCAAGCACCTGCATGCTGGGACGTGCACGCGAGCGTACAACAAACTGGGATTTTCTTGCAATGACATGTTCCTGTTTTTTGAGCTGGTCGACCGTTCACTGTTTACACGTGGTCAGTCAAGTGGGGTTACTACTGTTGGCAACGTTGTTCTGTTGTTCTCTTATTTACACCGCTCGCACTCTCCTTGCAGAAGGGGGTGTTTGTTCGTTGCGACCTTCAATGGACATTTGGAGGTGGTTAATCTTCACCGCCGGTTGGGCTGTGCTGCCCCAGACCAGGTAAACAGAGGCCGAGGTGCGCAGGAAAATCTTTCACTATGTAGTAACGTAGTTCTCCTCTTGAGTTCGGGTAAGTCCCGGTGCCGCGGGTCGTCCTAGCAATTGCTCAGCAAATCACTTGCACCATCCCATCAAAAGGTGCAGCGCCATCCTGTGGACGTTACATGCCGTTCCGCAACCCCCCCCCCGGATTGATTTAGACCAAGCGCAAAGGCTGACTGGGTCAACATGAGTCCCCCGTCCTGCGACCACCACACGGTCGCTGCAGCCTTTTGCCCCGCGTGATGCTGAGGGCAAGCTGTGGAGACTGCAGCCCTCCCTGCCCTGATCCCTGGAGTGGATGGGGTGCTTTTTGATAGAGTGAATTGGTGGTATTTGATGGTGAACAGGTTTTGGATAGTTTGATGGTGTCCCGAAGCATACCAACACTTTAATCAAAAATTCCGAAAACAGCGATGTTTTGCTCTCGTCCACCCCAGCTGATCTATGATGTGATGTTCCTCAAATCTCCGGACATGCCTTGATTGGGTTCTTCCCAAATCCAGCTCCACATCCCCCGCTTCTTCAGCATCCTAGGAGTTGGGTTCCCAAATCCTGGATGGCACCATCTGGGGCGGCGCTCGGGGCATTTGTTCGCTGCGCTGGTGTTATGTGAAGGGCCCCAATGCTTGGAACCGGTGCGAGGACGTTTTGGAGGTGGGACCCGCCACCGTCGCTGAGCCGTGGACATGGCGAAAAGAGTCGACATGGGAGAAACACGCCTGTGGTAATTGAAGAGTTCATTTAAGGCTTGCAGGTGAAAAAGGAGCTCCAGGTGAAAAACTTCACTGATTTCACTGATTTAATTGATGATTCCACATGGTTTCAACTTTAGGTTTGCATTGGAGCACGGCTCTTAGAAGGGCGGGTGGTATGGTGCGTCTTCACCGGCAGCTCGTCAGGATTTGCTGACGCCACGTCCAGTTCATCATCGCATGCTGGTATCTATGAACATCCCCTACAGCTGGGTGAACCATTCAGCTGCATATGACTTTCATGGGTGCCTTGGCCTCTTGAAAGCGAGCATTGGTTAGGTGTGGGAAACTGCTCAGCCCGGAAACTGTTGATGTGTTTGGAAAGAACTTGCCAGACACGCGCATGCGGAGTCTTAGAGATTGAAAAGGTGTGTTGCTGATGGCCTAAGTACCTTCACACTTCACTACTTGGAGTTGCTCTCTCCTTGTATGCTGTGAGTGTTCTTGGCTTTGCTCAAAACTCGACCTGGCTCGCAGGTATCGCGATGGGTTGCTGCGCGCCATGCGAGAAGATGTGGTGCAGGACGGTTCACTGATCATATGGGGTTTCACCCCACTGAAAGAGAACAGGTGAAAACGTTTGCTTCCCCGTCTAAGTCTAATTCACCTGAAGCGGCCTGGCGGCCTGGGAGTCAGCGTTCGCAGACCGGAGGGGCCTTGACTTCGCCGGACGCCTGGGCCACTTCAGGAGCTCCAGGTGAAAAACTTCGATGTCGTCCACATGGACCTTCTTGAGGATCCGCAGGGGAACGAGAAAGCTCCTAGAGATGGGTGAGGAGGTTTTGTTTGGTGCCGTCCTGTAATGAAAAGGACCTCTTACCTTTTTTTTGGGGGGTGGCCCATAATAGCGCAGGATTAAATCATATTATATATAACTCTATTTTCACCCCCCATATGACGGTGTGTTACAAATCAAATGGGTTGGTGTATTCGTGAAGAGTCTACATTAGCTTATTAGTGTAGACAAGTGCATGGATGACGTCTCCTAGTGGCGCTGCTTGCTTGGGGTGGCGATGCCGTGTCCGATTTCATGTGGCCAAGGGGATTACTGCACTTTGGCGCTCCTGAGGCTTCCACTCTGGAGCTCATCTTCCACTTTCCCACTGCCCACGACGCCTCTCGAGCCTTGAGCTTGGCCCAAGACCACACCTGGCACTTCGGACGAGCAGCTCAACATGCCAAGCTGCCTGAGCCGCTGAGGGCGCTGCTCACGCAGATGGAAGAGCTGGACACGGCACAGGTTGCTTAGGTTAGGCGCTTGCTCATTGAACGCGATCTCAGGAAGACTCAGAAAGCACTTGTGCAGATTCGTTTGGGTCACCGTCAGGCAGTCGGGGTGTTGTTCTTGATGGATCAATGCCAGACAACGACATGTTAAGAGATGCATTGCAAACCCAAGGTTTGGTTTATATAATACGGTGGAGACAAGTGTACAAGACCTTGCTTGAGTACCTGCTGGCACGGTGAACAAGAATTTCCTGGAGACCTGGTGTTTGTACCTTTGAACATGGGCATAGTGTATGCACATAGGTGCAAATATGGTGTAGGAAGCCAGTTTTATGCAGCTGGAGGGTCCGGGTACTTTGTTCCAAGCCCTGGAATCCTGAAAACGTGGATGATGTGCAGCCCAGAACCCCTTGGAATCCTAGCTCAAGCTGGAAGCTGGAACGGGCTTGGGGACGTCAACAAATTACTAACAGCACTATTCGAATCCAAAGTGGGACGCCTACTTCCACATTTTGCGAAGATCACTGTGAACTGTGCTTCTTCAAGCCTCAAGGGTTGACTGAAGACTGAAGACGGTGCTCCAAGCGGGAGCTTTCTCTTTCTCACGCGACTGCGGGACCACGAGACTGCGAGTGCAGAAACAAGTGCGGACGATCGAACGTAGTGGGTGCGATTGCTGATGGACTTAGATGAAGTGCATGAGGGTAGTGTTGGAGTTGAAGAATTCTTCAGGAATGACCATGGTCATCGGCTATCGGATGCCATCGAAGTGTGCAAGCTTTGCCAGAACTTCTTCGGAACGACCTCAGGTTTCAGGGAGGAGCTAGCGCCAAACCCACCCCAAACACCTTTTTAGAAGCTCCTTGGAGTCCTAGTAAAATGGAAAAAATGCTCTCATACCCGGACCTTCCAACAGGTCACCACCTGCGACTTTTAAGTCTACAAAAGCCTCCAGAGGAGACCTGTTGGAAGGTGCTGGTATATATCATCGCATATCTATCACATGGCCAGGTGCGGCCATTCTTTGGATCCACGCCTCCGCACTGAAGGCGCATTCCTCGGGACGCGGCGAGGCACGCACAGCCCGTCCATGAGTAGACTGGGTGTTGTTCCGCCCACCACGGCAGTGACCTGCCCTGAAATCTCCCAAGAATTGCACAGAAATGATTCATCCAAGCCATTTTGCCAGAGGGTGGCATACCATGCTTTCTTAGATTTCTATAAAAGATCCCCCCAACCACCGCCCAGCAGTCCGCCTCCTTCGGCCGCCTCGGAGGCCTTCCAATCCTCCAACCTTCATGGTTTGGAGAGCTTAGACTCCGTGCTCAAGGTGATCCAAGGGCGGATCGACGTGACGCCCCTTGGGCCGCCAAAAGGGGATTATCGGATCGATGGCACTGCGCTGGACATGTGAAACAGACGGATTCACACATGCCAGGGCGCCCCGCCAGGAGCAAGTCCAAGCTTGCTTAAAGCCCAAGTGGCTGCTTCCAGGCACCTCATGATTATAGCTGTGATCATTCAGCATAGTCATTCCAACAACGTGATCTTCAAGCAGTGTTCTATATAGTTCTGTGGCCGTTCCCCAACAGTCCGCTGCGCCGAAACACACGCGAAAACGTGACGTCGACCGCACGGGACCTGGGCCCCAGGCAGAATGTCTCACAGAAGGATGTGCTGATGAGGCCATGGATGCAGTGGAGGGGGAGTTACAGGTACCCCCACCACAAACGATCCCATGGAACCTGAGCTTTGACCGGTGGTTTCACGACCATGTTCCGAATTACCAACCCAGTGGTTTCGGGGATTCTATGTTAATCTGCCGGGGAGTCAGGTTTTTATGCAACATGCAACATAAAGAGACACAACATGCAAGACACGACATGGGATGAGTCGCATGTTGTTGGATCAACTGGGTCCACCCTCAGGTTTTGCTGGTGGCACCAGCCCAAAGGAACACCTGAATGATCGAGATCCGTGAGAACCACTGCGGCCCGCTGTATGTTTTGGGGCCATGATGAGGGCCGGCCACCGGGGCCACTTCACTCACTATCAGATTGGAGGCAGATGTGCGGTTTCTTCACTTGTGAATTGGTTAAGTCCGCAGGCCACCCCACCAACGCTGCCGACTGGGTGACACACCAGCTGCCCCTGTCACTGGAGTGGCTGCTTCGGTGGAAGGTTCGGGGGGTGCCAGGCACATGCAATCGCCGGACTTTCTAAAGCCGATCCTGGATGATATGGAGAAATATGCTCAAAGCCGGAGGGCCCAGACCGTTCAGTGCCAGGGGCCGTTTCGGGGAGCCTGTGAATGTTAATTGAGAGTGGCCGGGCGAATGGGTGGGGCTCAGCACTGATTTGCAATGAAAGGACCTAAATTGGCCTCCTAAACAAATTGCACCCTGATGAATCAAAAACCCACAATGGTTTTCTTGTTTGAGTATTGGTCATGTTTGTTGGAGATGTGTTCCTTCATCTCAACATATTTTGTCAAAAGGTGAGACTGGGGATGTTGTGACGGTCCTTCCCAATTGACATGAAGCATTGTGGCATCCACAAAAATACGGACAGCGCCCTTTCAGTGAAGAAACCGTACCTTTTTGGGATGATGATTTGGGCAGGTGTTTCCTTTGCAGATCTTAGAGCCTCCTTTCCTAGGTTGGAGAGGAGAAATTGCCTCTGAGAAGCAGGCAGCTGCCGGGAGGCCCAGAGGAAGTTCGTGCGGGGAAGATTTGGCTATGCAGTGGATCTAGGGAGAGAACTACTGTCCTTAAAAACTGTCAAAGTTTGGTAGCTCTGTTTTGAGTTCCATGTGATTTGAGGAGGTGAGCCAAAGTTCATCAAAGTTCAAAAGTTGTTGCGTCGGGAATGCACAACATCGTTTGAAGCTCTTGTAGTAGTCTCAGCGAGGTGGTATTTGCAAGAATTTGCCAAACCTCGTTGAGCTTAACTCAGCTCGTTTGCGCTTATGTATTCCAAAAAGCTTGTCCATCAAGGCTATTCTTAGCTGCATTTGTTGAATTTGTTGCTTATAGATTCGTAAATATGTGATGGCCTGCATTTTACCAAAGCACCAGTCGCAAAGGCTGAAAGCCTCCTACTCTTGGGCCAAGGTGACAGTCCTTCGCGAGGCTTATGCCGAGATCCTGGCCTGCAAGGAAGACTTGCTCAGCCACTTGGACGTGACACAACTTGTCTTGGCAGCGGCCGTGGCTGCAGTGGGCATTGTGGTTGTAACCGGTTGAGCTGTCGAAAAGCCTGCCCCACCTGAAGCAGATTCAAAGCTTAACTAAGTTTAAGCCTTGCTAGACAATGGCATCATGTAGATGTCAAGCAATGAATATTAATGAAGTATTTCAAACGACATAGGTATGCCACCAAATCTCCGCCACCGTGGCCAATTACCAACCTGCACCTGTCACGAGCGCTCACGGACTTCATCCGAAAGCTCGGCTGAGGTGAAGTGGAAGCTTCCAATGACCTGCAGGTCGGCTGGTTATGGCTTTTCATGACTATAAGGGGGAGAATGCCTGCAGAAAGTTGCCATCACAGAGCAAGATAGACCTCAATGATCCTTTGTGGATCCTGGCCTACCTCCTGCACATGGGAAGGTGTATGGTGTTTGGGATGGGTGGTTTTCGGGGTTATTCCTCGTGGTCACTATACGTGATTTGTTGCTTTGAAGGACGCACTCCCCAAAGATAAGAGTGGTGAGAACATCTCCAGGCTACTCTTGTTTGAGTGGCACTTAGTGGCACTGGCAGCATCCACCAATTTGATCAACCTTGGTGTTTTTGCTGTGCCCACCTGCCTCGCTGCCCCACGTCTGGCTCGTCGCAGACAGACTTTGGCCAGGCGAGCTTGCCCAACCGCAGCTTGGAGCACCGGCAGTGTCGGCTAAGACAGAGCCAGGAGCATCAGAAGGTGCTGCTGTGCGAGGCCCCTCGGGGTCCGTTTGGGGTGTTTCTCTGCGCGGCTCCTTTGGGTGGTGAGTAATAGTTCAGTCACAGGAGGTTACAGTAGTTTGTTGTTCCCTCTGGACCTGGAGGGATTTGCCATGGGGTTGCTTTTCCATGGGCCTTTTGGGCGATTTGCCATGTCTCCACTTCTCAACTCAGCTGATCCCGCTAGGCGAACCCTTCACCAGGAAAGTCAGACCCTGGGTACCTCGTTCGGCGCTTGGAGGGGTGCTCTGATTCCCCCGGCGCAGGCGGCCTTGAAAGGCAAGACTGCCGTGCGCCAGACGTCTGGGATCCCGGATTAAACACGGCGTGGTATGGATCGCCTGGATCCGACAGGGTTGGAGTGTTTGGTGGCTCGTACGCCTACGTGCTTAGACGGACGTGCTTGGTTCTTAGTTGGTTCTTGGTTGGTGCAAGCAGGGACGATGTTGGATCAGACACCACTGCAGGCACATCCAGACATTTTGGGCGGCTCAAAGTGGGTGATTGGTCCCAAGTGATGCCTCGCTCTCATTGTCATGTCATGTCATGTCATGTCATTGTTTTGTAATTTTCACGATGGCTTATGGGTTCCACACAGAGACCCACTTGAACAATTGAGAAACACACCTTTATGCACAGGCCTTTTGGTGGTTTTACCGTGGTATCTCGGGGTGGTGGCCAGTGACCTTTGTCCATGTCGCAGTGCCCAGGCAGTGCAACAACTACAATGACAACTACAACAAGATCCCTCAGCCCAACAACGTGTGGGCCGCTGTTTGCGAGGTTCGCCAAGAAGGCACGGAGAGAGAATCCATGTTTTTTTTTGCTGATTCTGATTTGGATTGATTTGGTCTAACTCGGCTAGTACTTGGAGGACACGAGTCATTTGGTGTTTGGAAGATGTAATTTCATGGCCAGATGAGATCGCTTTAATAGCAGTGTGTTGTTCGGAATCTTTTGCAAAACATGTACTTGTCGCCCAGAGCACGAGTGACCAAGGCCCAGAAAATCATGCCCCCATCAAGTCTGCTGAAAATGGCCCAGGTCAAGGACCCAAGGAGTATTTTGGTCACCAGTTGGCCTTCTGGGACGCTTTGCTGCTGAAGCACGACGAGGCACCCGATGCAAGACCGACGTCCGCGCGCGGGTTGAGCTGATCAACACAGGGTTTGACTTGACAGAGGAGTTCTGGACAGTGGCAGCACCGAGGAGTTCTGGTGAATACTTGGAATCATCCATGGGATCATAGAGGTTTGTAGGAGAATATGGATGGAGACCGGAGGCCTCGCAAGATCTCCTGGAAGTGGAATTTGGGGGTGACCCTGACGGAGTTCCAACTCGAGGCAGAGAAGAAGTGCCAGAACGCCACAGCTGATGAGCTTGCAAAAGAGAAAGAATGCGTTTCGGCTGCAAGGGGGGGTCTAAAGTGACCAGTGAGCCGCCAACTGGCTCACATGGCAGACGGAATGAACAAGCTACCTCGACTTGCTCATCTTCAGAAACCAGAGGGATTCTTGGAATTCACATGAATTCCCGTAAGGTTTCTATGGCATGGAACAGACCAAACTGACAACCTTGCTCACTTCCAGAGGACAAGGCGCTAGCCTTGTCCCAGTCAGCACTCTGTTGGAGCGATTCCCCTAGCGCTTTCGTGACAACTCTCGCCTGAGGCTTGGGCATCGCCGCCAATCGCGCGGAGATCACCCGCCAGTGCGATGCCGTGCAGGAGAGGTTGGTGGGCCAATCAGCGCTGACGTCAGCGTACGGACGGACCAGTTTGGGGGGCCAGACATGTAGCTACATCGGAGTAGACTTTTTCTGATGCCGTTCTTAAATATAAGACTGGTGATGGACGTAAAAAGCACCAATGCGTAAAAAAGACATGTTGTAAACTCACTGATTCCGTGAGTTGTTGGGGGGTTCCATCAACTCATCAACTCATCCTCATGTGTCGGATGTGTCTCAGTCTCAGAAGGAGGATCCCCTCACAAAGCTTCAGCAGATGTGATGTGACAACGGATCTGTCTCCTCCATGTCCGAGCCGGCCCGAACGCTCGACGCGTTCTTCGACAAGGACAAGATCGACACGGATGCTTGCAGCGGGATGCGTGGTCGGGTCGGAGCCTGCGAGGATTATGGCAGGCGTGAAGGAGGTTTTGTCGTGGGCATCCTGTGTTGGGATTGTACTAGTAGGGGCTCTTGGTGCAAAGGGGGTGCCATGTCCACCAATTGAAACTTGTACGTAGGGTGTTTTGCATTGTGTTCCTTGATAATGCTTGGTGTGTCAGTATGCTTACACCCCGTCGGCCAACACTTTTGAGGTTCAACACATGGACCCATTTCCAAGTTTACTGATGTTGGAGATGTTCGGATCTGCACGATCAGCGTCATCTGAATGTCTGCCTGGGGATGTCAGGAACTCTTCAAGATCTTCAGTAGCAAAAGGCATGTCACTAGCGCATGTATATGTGCAGCCCAACTCGCCTGAGCATGGAAAGTGAGCTGAATGTATATGGATCAAGGTTTCACCAGAAGAGACTTCAATCTGTCCCAAGCTGCTGCCTTCATTTGTTTTGCCACTTCCGCCACTGCGGCAGGTGCTATGAGCACATGGCGGGCACCTGGAAGAACACCAGGCAGCAAGTGGCCAGCATGCGAGAAAATTCTTCACAGTTGCGGATGGACCTACACCTAGAGCATCCCAAAGCCACTGTCCAATTGACATAAAGATGTGGCTGGTTGTTGTCTTGGCTGCCGGACACGCTGTTGCCACACGCCACCAGGAAGCTGACCTGCGGCCCGGGTGGCAAGGAACATCACCTCAAGGCAGGAAAGACAACCTCTTCAGCGTGGCTCAAGTTCTCGACTCGAAGAGGCTCTAGCTGAGACTGTTGGAAGGAGCAACAGGACTTGGCCAAGAGAGATCATTATATTATATCACCATTTTCCGGTGGTCCAGCCGCAATCAGGTGCAGCTTCATGAGATCCTCAACTTGGAATGTGTCTTGCAGGTCCGGGCATTCGGTGCTTCCACCGGACCGGGGGGGGACCCCCGGATGGGGTGGGGACTTGTTTAGCTGGTACAGTAACTGGGGGAGATGGGCCAAGCAAACAGGGGATGGCCTGGAGGAGAGGCTGTGGCAGTGTGAAGGCCTTGGCAGACAGATGGTCGGACCCCCAAAAAGGTGAACGCAACAAGTCGAGCACCAATGCGAATGGATGGAATTTGATGAACACTGATGTTTAGGAAGGCACAAACAAAACGGATTGTCCAAGGTTGGGCTTCGCTTCGCTCGCTTCTTCGATCGCAGGTGATGCGGAACGAGCCACAGGACCGCTGGGCAGCTGGCTCTACCCATTGTAGCGAGCAGAAGCTGGATACGACCCTTGGAGCGATTGCAGAAGGTGGTGTGGGAAGGTCAGGAAGGTGCTGGCCAAATTGAATCCAAGTGGCTTCTATACATACTTTTTGAAAAAGACATTGTCATATATAGTCTCGCTTGCCTTGCAGTTGGTCTTAAATTGACTAGAAGAAGAAGCAAGCATGTCAGTCGTTCCTACTTTCAGTGGGGTCGTCCTGGGCTGGTTCTGGATTTGGCCGTGGTTCAATCAAAGAATTCCAGAGTGACCTTCCAAATAGTTACAATCGAGCGTAATGAAAGAAAGGTGAAGCCCTCACGTCAGATGCACTTGAAAGCGCACAAGCTCTTTAACTCTTTAGTGCCCGTTTGCTTGCGGAAACTCGAGACAATTCAATCCTTGACGACTTGGGTTGGCTTGACCCAGTGCATGACCTATATGCATCATTGGCTCAGCTTCCCATCTTCCTTTTCGATCCCTGCCGTTGGTGCAGGCAGACCGTCGGACCGTCGGACGGGGTCGACGGGTCGGTTTGGCGGAGTTGTTGGACCGTCCGGTGGCCGGTGTTGAAGCCAACATTGGAAGCCAAAGCCGTTGCGATCCAACAGAGCAAGTCGCAAGCTTGGACCAGTGGGACCTTCTGGGGGGGACACAGGTTCTGAACTCCATGAGTGCAAGGTATATCAATAAGGTTACCCCAAGTATTCGCCAATGACCAATCTTTTGCACTTCTGGAGGGAGTGGATTGCCAGTCGAAAGTGTGATGCGTCGGACGGTTCTCAGTGCTGAGAAGATGATTCTTTCAGAGTGTGATGAGGTTCTAGGTGTCACGGCTTGACAAGTTTAGAGGTTTCATGTGGTTTCATCATTTGAGGTGTGCCAATGTTTTGCAGCTATGCTTTGCCAACATGGCAGGCACCAGAGTCATCGTACCCTTTTAGTCTTCCATAGCCACACCCTTTGGAAAAAAAAAACAGTGGGTTGATATCGCCCTGGGACAGGTACCCTTTGTGTTTCCCTTCTCGACCCCGGTCGTCTTCGGAGGCGCCCATGGCGGGGTCGACAGCCGTCTTCGTGATGGCGGCGGATCGGGGCCACTTTACCTGGTCAGTGCCTTTGGCTGAAGCCTTGGTGCTGCCAGGAGCAGGGCTGTAGTGAAGGGCACCAGTGGATGCAAAGGAAGTCACAGTTATTCGAGGTGGGAAGATCGTGGTTGGAACGTATCCCCTGATGATCCAGTAGCAAACCCAAACCAAAGCATTCCGGCATTCTATTGTAATTCCATGTACTTCTTACCAGGTCGCCGACTCAAGTAGCTGGACCGCAGGAGTTCTACACGCCGATGCCAAGCCGGTGGTTGAGAAGGTGGAGCAGCTGGGCGTCCAACTGAAGAAGCATAGAGACAGGTTTCAAGACGCTTTGGACCCTTTGAGTTGAAGACCAGTCAATCTAATGCCGTGCACATGTTCCAACAACATGTAACTGTGAAGTTTGAGCATAGCATCCATGAAGACATGAGCGCATGAGTCGAACCCGTCGCCACGGCATTTCACCTCAAGGTGTACACAGAGCCTATTTCCTAAGGAAAAGGTGCCCGCGGCCCTTTTGTTTTTCCGCCGTGTCGTTTCGTTCGCACACGTCACGGTCAGTTGGAACCGGAGCCATGGGTTCTGAAGGGTCGTTGCCCCAAGGCTGGACGCCCAGCGAGTTGCGCGCCCTTTTGGAACTAGATGAGGATCCAGGACCTGAACTGGACACTGAGGTCCCTCTGGCCGTAGAGCCCACTTGGCGTTGTTTAAGGTGTCATTCAGCACGTTGGTCGGAAGTTGGACACAACTCGTATCGTTGTGGTGCTTGCATGGGTACAGAGTTTTACAATGCAACCCAGCCAGTCAGGCATCAGACAGATGACGGTGTTTGGATGTTCGTTCCCCGAGCCAACAGTGCGCCTGTCGAGGATTCGCTCCCAGAAGATGATTTCCGGAGGAGGTCAGAGGTTCGGCACCCTGTTGAGGACTCAAGTCCACCTGGCCCCGACTCTGCACGGGAACCACCTGAGAGTGAGCTGCCGACGGATGATCCATCCGTGGCAATGACGGAGTATGAGTGGCCATCTGGCCCCGGCTCCGAGTTGTCCACGAGTTCACGACGCCGAAGGAGAAGAAACCGCACCACTGCGCAAGATTCCAATTCAGAGCAGGTCGGACAGCCCTCACCTTCGAGATTGCCTATGCCCTCGACATTGCCGATCCCTTCACGTGCTGGTAAGGGTGATGGTAAGAGTTCCGAGGAGTCTGAACTGTTGAAGGTGCTTCGCCAGTTGTTGGATGATCGACGCAGTGACAAAGCGTCGCAAGGCAGCTGGGATAGCAGACGCGGTCCGGCCCCTGGCATGAAGTGGAAAGGTGGGACACCTCCGAACCCACCTCGCTGGAACTATGCTGCATCGGACATTCGAGCATTTTCCAAATGGGAACGCCGTGTTCGTGTCTGGCAGTTGCAGGTTCAGAACCAGCTTTCAGGTGCAGAAGCTGGTCTCATGCTTTTTGCTAGCCTCACCGGAGAGGCCGAAGCAGAGAGCGAGCACACGGTGCTCTCCAAGGTCAACTGTCGCGACGGAGTTGACTATGTGATCAACTGCCTGAAAGGGCCCCTCGAACAGAAGATTTTGTACCAGAAGCGCTCATTGCTGGCCACCTACGAGACAGTTGCACGGTTGCCCAATGAGTCGATCCGCCAATACATCAACAGGTACAAACGCATTGAGAGGGATCTACAGTCAGTTGGCATTTCAGCAGGAGCTATGTACGATGCCGAGTCAAGAGGCAACCGGATCTTGGAGCGTTGCAAGTTGGAGCCATCCCTTGCTAGGCTTGTGTTGATTGGTGCACATAACAGCTTGGACTTTGATTCAATTTGTGAGAGTTTGCAATTGCAGTTTCCGGATTTCAAAGCAACTCCAGCATTGTTTCAACAGTCGCAGCAACAACATTGGCGCCAGCAACAGAGCAACAGCAGTTACAGGCCAAGCGGCAAGTGGACTCCATCAAATGCATCAGCAACCACGGCATCGACTTCATCGTCTTCGACAGTTCCAAGCTCAGCATCCGCCTTCAATCGAGGCGGAAAAGGCGGCAAGAGTTTCCATCCTCGCAAGGTCTATCAGACCGAGACCCTTGAAGAGGGCAATGAAGAGGATGAGCCGGATCAGTCGCCTGAGGCTGATGAGGAGTACTTTGAGCCTGAGACCTTCGATGAACAGGCTGCAGACCCCTCCCCGTCCGCTGAGACGGAACCGGCTGACGAAGATGAGTTGGGAAGCTCCCTCAATGAGCTAGCAACGGTCCTTACAGTGACCTCTAACAAGTTGCGTGCTGCCACTTTAGGCAGGAAGTTCACTGGACGCAAGTCCATCGAAGAGAGGAAAAGAACGAGTTCATGCAGTGCCTGTGGAACAATGGGCCATTGGACAGGAGACCCAGGATGCCCGCTGTCGGCTGGTGGAAAAGGTCGCAAAGGAAAAGGAAAGGGTGACCACAAGGGTTCATCAGCAGCTGCAAGCTCTACCTCCACCTCGGGTCCCAAGAGAACGTTCATGGTCTCATATGGTGATGAAGCGGTTGAAGATGACAATGCAGCCTACTTCAACTTCCCCACCAACCACGTTCCTGACTCCATGAATGCCCCTTTTGTTTATGTCACTGAAAGCATTGATTTGGCCGGATACATGGTGTTAGATACAGCTTGCCAGCGTTCATGCACCGGGTCCCGTTGGTTGAACACACACCTCCGCATCCTCGAGAACTACGGGTTGTCGTGTCATCGGGTCCTTTGCGACGAACAGTTCCAGTTCGGTGCAGGTGCATGCCAAACGGCTCACGAGCGCTGCTATCTGCCAGCGGCCTTTGCAAGTCAGGAGACCCAGGGCATTTTGTTGGGAGTGAGCGTTGTTGCAGATGTCAATATTCCCTTTTTGGCAAGTCGTGTTTTGATGCAACAGCTTGGTTGTGTGATCGACATGCACCAGAACGTTTTGTGTTTCAGCAACATTGGTGTGACAGTTCCACTTTTGCATAAGCATGGACATTTGGTTGCAAGCATTGTTGCATTTCCACCTCGGGCTGCACAGTTGAACTGTTGGTCAGAATTGGAGTCACGAGTGTTTTTGGAGAAGCCACACCCTGAGTGCATTGTTCACGAAGCCCTGACCGCTCAAGATCGTTGTTCCTCGACGTTCACCGCGGTCCATGCCCTCGCAGCCCACCAAGCAGCCGCCGTCATGGCTGGCGAACTGGAGGGCGTTCCTCCTGAGGCTCCTCATGATCGAGCTCAATGTGCTCAAGGCCATGCGCAAGCTTGTGAACATCGGGTTACGCCCAAGAGCATGGTTGAGCAGCACCGGATTGGCCGACCTCATGGAGAAGCAACGACGAGAGTTGCACCGGCCTCGAGCACCGGCCAAGACCTGTACTCACCCAGAGTTCAAGAGGTACGGGAACGCTCACGGCCAGTTTTCCCAGTGCAAGCGCTGCGATCAAAAGTTCCGGTGGATTCCAGACCAAGAAGCCTGGGCAGTATATTCACCAAAATCCTCCAGCTCGTCAGCACTGCCGCTGCCATCCTCGGGCACGATCCTGGCCCCTACGGACATCGCCAAGCCCAAGAGCAAACCGAGCAAACAAACGGCCTACAAGTCCAAGGCCAGACCGAGGCCACCACCATCGGACGCCATGTCAGTCCAATCGGCAGGCAGCTCAGCCCTTCCCATCCAGTACCGGCTGACGGAAGAGGAGATTTTCGCTACAGGCCTGACCAAGGAGGAGCTGGACGAGGCAATGTACATGGGCAACCTCCACCAGTACGACTCCGACAATCCGGACGGCTATCCATCGGACATGGAGAGCTGGGATTGGAGGGCATGACTACATCAGAGTCAGGCCAGTGTGACTTTTGGGAACGAGGCAAAGGCAAGATCATTAGGCATCACAACATCCCAAGAGTGTTGCTATTCAATCTCCAAGACTATGATTGCCCAATCCCAAAGCACACACTTTCGCCAGAGTGCAAAGCAGAGGTCCACTATGAGGATGGGACATTTGAAACCATCACGTACGACTGGCGGGACCACCATCACACTCAACTCAAGCAGCCATGGACGGGACACACCACCTTCATGACACAGAACGTTCACAACCAGTCCCAGAGTCTGCTAACGGCATCAGCACGGAGGGCTCTCCGGAACACTGTCCGCCAGACTCACCATGTCTACAACCTGGAGTATGCATTGGTGGCCCACACAGCCGATGAACAGACCCTGCAGCAGCAGCAAAAGCATCTCAGAGGAAGCCGGCCCAAGGTTGACATTTTGGAGACCTTCGCTGGCCAAGCAAACATCACCAAACGAAGCTCGAGCTTCCGGCTCTCAGCAGCGCAACCAGTCGACTATGCGACCGGCTGGGACCTGAACAACACCAGCCACCAAGCAGACCTCGAGGACATGCTTGACTCTCTCAGACCGCTCGTCCTCATCCAAGGCATTGACTGCCGAGATTGGAGCATCCTTCAAGACAACACGAACTACATTCGTCGCAAGATCCTGCTCCTGATGAGACGAGCCAAAGCACGTAAGCTCCTCAAGAAGGTCACAAGCTGGTGCCACAAACAAGCAGAAGCTGGAAGACTCTTTCTGCTGGAGAATCCCACGACCAGCAGACTTTGGCAAGAAGATGCCATCAAGAAGCTTGAAGGCTTGCCCAACGTGAGCTCCACCACCTGTCATGCAGGTGCTTATGGTGCAGTGAACTCCCAGGGCCAGATGATCAGAAAAGGACACCGCTTCATGGGCAATTGTCCGCATGTGCTGAAGCGCTTGGGACGCCACCTGTCAGCAGAGGAGCAACGAAGATGTGTTCCACTCCAAGGTCGCGAGACCACTCTCTCCCAGCACTATCCACACCAGATGGTGACAGAGATCCTCAAAGGTGTCCAAGATGAGGTCAGAGCACGCTTGCCTGACCGATTCCAGCCAAGACCCAAGGTCTACAGCAGCTACATGGTCACTTCACCAGACCAATGGCATGAGGCACTTCAGATGGCAGAAGCAACCTTTCAAGTCACCAGGTACAAGACCTTCACTCTGCCAGCCTCCGACCCACTGTTCGCCCTGACCAGGAGACTGACTCAATGGTCTCACATGGAGCGAGTTCAAATAGCACTCCAACCAATCATGTGGCGCTTTCCTTGGCACGTGCCACACACCCACCGAGCTGCAGCCTTGCAGTACAATGATGGAGAGGTTCAGATCATTGAAGAGGACCTCAGCGAGCTCAGACACCCCAAGGCAAGATTCAAGAAGCCTGTCCAACTGGCCATTTTCATGTTTGGACAAGGCCAACCTGATGCAGAACGTCCACGAGACCAAGCATCGGCATCACATGAAGCAGCACAACCACCTCCATCGGAGAACGATCCGAGGAAACTGGTTCCACCACCACCCGGAGAGGAAATTTCATTTCCACTCGAGCTCAAGATCCCCGCCGAGATCAAGAATGCCATACGGCGGATGCACCAGAACTTGGGCCATCCCAAACCAGCTGAGCTCAAGAAGCTCTTGGCTCTCAATGGAGTCAACAACCAGGCCATCTACACGGCCGTCGAGCATCTTCGCTGCAACTCCTGTGAGCGCACCAAAGGACCTTCCAGGCCAGACCTCGGCGCCATTCCAGCTGAGGACGGATGCTCGCAGTTCGGAGACAGGTTGCAGATGGACATATTTTATGTCCGAGATGTGACCGGCCAGAACTTCATGGTGTTGGGCATCATCGACGAAGTGACACACCTACACCTCGCAGCCCTTCTCGACAACCGACAGGCGGAGACAGTCCTGGCAGCCTTCAATGACACCTGGGCTAAGGCCTTCGGATACCCACTACGGATCAGACTTGATCCTGATGGCTCATTCAGGTCCCATTTCGAGGACGACCTTGACCAGGCCGGAGTCTTCATTGACTACGTCCCCGCTGAGGCCCACAACAAGATCGGCCTCATCGAAAGGCACAATGCAGTGTTCCGATCACTGATGGAACGCATCATCGACTACAGAGCCATCACAGGTCGAGAACAGATGTACTACACCACAACGGCAGCAGCCTTCGCAAAGAACAGCTGCACATGGTCCGCAGGCAGACCTCCCTATGTGGCAGCCTTCGGCCGCATACCACGCATGGGCATTGAGTTGCTCAGCGATCCCCATGGGCTTGTGACAGGACAAACCAGAGCACAAGCACAACAAATGGCAGACTCACTCAGAGTCGACGCACAACAGCAGATTGCCGCAATGTCCATCGACAGCACGTTCAGGAGAGCACTCCTACGAAACACAGCAACAAGCAGCACCGACACACCTGAAGTCGGCAGCATTGTGGCATACTGGCGCTGGACAGCCCGCAGCGGCAAGAAACGTGGCGGCTACAAACTCGCCCGGCTCCTGGGACGAGATCCTGACGGGAAGTCAATGTGGCTTCAAGCTGGCACCAACACCGTCAGGGTGGCACCACACCAACTCCGTGTGGCTAGAGGCTTTGAATGCTGGCATCCAGACTACCAGCAGATCAAGGACCTTCGAGTAGCCTCCCAAAACCTGCACGACAACCAGTTGCAGGATGAACGAATTCCAGAACCACCAGTTGATCCAGATCAACCACTTGGCTTTGACGGCATGGATCCGGCAGAAGAGATTCCGCCATCGGCAGTACCTCTACTAGCACAACCTCCCACCGCGGCATCGGCAGCAGCACCAGCGGAACAAGCAGAGGAGGCAGTCCAGACAGATCCATACCAAGAGACAAGAAACACACAGATCGAGATCAACGTACATTCACCCACCTACAGACAAACGGTCATACAGGCACAAGCACAGCCATCAACACCGTTTGGCATGACAGCGGCACAATGGATGGAGCCATCAGTCAATGCACCCGTCCGCAAGAAGCACAGATCCAGAACACCAGCACGGGGGCGACACGCCTCAACACTGGCAGATGCTTCACGACCAGCACTGCAGGATCAACAAGATCCACTGGCATTGACACCGGCAACACCTTTTGTACCACATCAGAGCAGAGCTGAAGCATCAGCTACAACACCAGGTCAACAGGCTGAAGTCATCGATGTCGACAACTTGCCTGACACGCCACAGCCAGCTGAGCATTTGGAGCACGTGGTCCCGTCCACACCACCGGACCTCGCTCAAGACAACCGGCAGTCCTCTAAGAGGAGCAGTACCGAAATGGCACCGCCACTGTCAGAGCAGGCACCACCAGCACCACTTGGCTACAAGGCGCTCTTGGCCAAGCATACTCAGCCACGGCAGATTGGACAGAACACCTTCCACCTGAAAGGCTACAACCGCATTGCAAAGGCGGCAACACAGGCAGAACCAAGCCTTTTGGTTTGGGCACGGCTCGACACAAACAGCAACAGCCTACAGACCACACACCTCTCGGGACCACCCAAGGGGCACATCAAGCGCCGGAGGGTTCTCACATACCCTCAGGGCAGCATCGTGTGGGACGCCCCATACGAAGACGACCAGACAGGCCGTCGCATTTCTCCAGAGTACACCACGCTTGTCACAGAGCTTTGGCGTGAACACTATGCACCACACCCATTGGATAGTCTGGAAGTCACACCAGACGGCATCCAACAGCGAGAACAGCACCATGATGGCAGCGACCACATCAGCATGCCATACTCGTGCCACACAGCATTGCAGGCATACCGCAAAGCACCAGGCTACAATGGCACCGGCGAGTCAAGTGACTCAGAAGCATCAGCAGATGACATGACCACCGGGCACCGAGGCAACAGCAGCCTACCAACCACGGCAGCAGCACGCAGCCTAACCAGGCAAGAGCAGAAAGCCCTCGACAAAGAAGTGCCTTGGCAGGCCATCCTCCAGATGGATCAAGATTCCATCACCAAGTACGTCGAGTCTGCAAAAGCTGAAGAAGCATCATGGCAGCAGTTCGACTCAGTCATTCCGTTGACTGCGCAGGAGGCCAACAAGGTGCATCAGGATCCAATTCTCCGTCGAAGGATCCTCAAAGCAAGGGCCGCCTACAGAGACAAGGCTAAGGGCCAAGGACCACTCAAGGCGAAGACCCGTGTTGTGGCCTTGGGTCACCTCGACCCGGATCTGCAAGAGATCTGCCGGGAATCAGCGACTCCAACCAGGCAGAGCGAATACGCCCTGCTAGCCTTCTTCATCAGCGGCTTCAACCACATGTTGCTGGATGGAAAGGATCGCTGGCTTCTTTGGTGCGGGGACATCAAAACGGCATTCCTTCAGGGGACCCCAGATCCTCGCAAGCTGCCATTGTTTTTGCTCCCGCCTCAAGACGGTGTGACAAAGTTGGCAGGCACGTTCAAGGCCCCGCTTTACAAGATTGTTGGAAACATTTACGGCCTAGCATCAGCACCCAGGACATGGAGCCTACATGTTGTCAAGACATTGGTGCAAGCCGGCTTCCGACAGCACAGCCTGGACAAGATGTTGTTTACATTGTGCACCAAGCTTCCAGGAGACGATCACTCAAGCCTGGTAGCAATAGTTGTGGCCTATGTAGATGATTTTTTGCTCACCCACAACCAACGTTGGGACCGCAGGGCATTGCTGGATTTGTTCAAATGGGGAGCGCAAGAAGAGCTTTCTTTCTCCAACAGCCTCACCTTCAAGGGAAAGGAGATCAGTCTCCGCAGCGAAGGTCAGACGACCTACCTGGCCCTGACACAGAAGCAGTTCATTGCTGGGATGAAAGTTGGCAATGTTCAATGCAAGAAGAGGCTCGACGAGAAGTTGCTTCCCGAGGACATGGCCGAGTTCAGATCGGTCGCAGGATGCCTCCAATGGTTGGCTGGACAATGCCGACCGGATGTGGCCAGCACGGTGTCACTTTGCAGCAAAGGCACCAACAGCACTTACAAGGAGCTCCAGACCTTGTACGAGGCAGTGCAGCACCTCCACAACACCTCAGATGTGGGGATCCACATGTGGCCTGTTCCGCTCAACGATCACACCTTGATCGTGAGTTACTCGGACAGCTCATGGGCCAATGCGGCCGGATCGGCGAGCCAGCACGGCAACATTTTGTTGCTAGCTGATCCAAAGGTGGTTGACACCACGGGCCCAGGCCTTTTGTTGGATTGGAAGTCGAGCCGCAGTGCTCGAGTATGCCGCTCTACGCTGGCAGCTGAAGCCAGTGCCTGCGACACCGGGATCGATCGGGCATCCTTCATGGCCCACCTGATCAGTGAGATCCTGCAGGACAAGGCATCCTTCCTCCTCACGAGGACGCTGCGCCTGATCGGCGTGACTGACTGCAGAAGCCTGTACGATGTTCTGGTGAGTGAAAACCCCAGAACGGAGGACAAGAGGACCATTGTGGTCATCCGCTCGATACAACAGCACTTGCAAAGGCTGGATGTGCATTGGGTGCCAACGCAGCTGCAGTGGGCAGACTCGCTCACCAAGCTGTCCGACAAGTTGCTGCTGGAGTTTGTGGCATGGCTTCGAAAGCCATGGATCCAGCTTCGTGACATGCCCGAGAGCACGCGTTCGACTCAACACAAAAATACCAGTGTGAAGTTTGAGCATAGCATCCATGAAGACATGAGCGCATGAGTCGAACCCGTCGCCACGGCATTTCACCTCAAGGTGTACACAGAGCCTATTTCCTAAGGAAAAGGTGCCCGCGGCCCTTTTGTTTTTCCGCCGTGTCGTTTCGTTCGCACACGTCACGGTCAGAGTAACATATATTTTGGATCATTGTGTGTCACAAAGATATTGAGATGGAGCCCAGATCACCGCCGTATTGGGGTGCATGCTTTGTGTCTCTTCCGGCATGTCTGCTGAGAAACATGTTCCCTGGATCTCCCGGGCTTTCCGGGGCTTCAGTTGTTGAAATATGATTGAGCAGGGATGCATGACCATGTAGTACCCCATACTCACCCCATGTTTGACGAATGGTGTTCGTGATGCGTGATGTTCAATGATTTCTGGTCCTTATATAGCCCATAGCCCAAGATGGTCCAACATGGAAAGAACACGCCTGATACTGGGTACCATTGGGTACCCGAAATTGAGCCTTTTGGTCTTGTAGAAAGCTTGGCTGTAATCCGGGCGCTTGTATGTGTCCGGACACATCAGGCACGACTTCATCGGAGTTTGGGCCCAGGTATTGGACCTCAGAGGAATCAGCTGAGTGGATCTCTTTTCCCGATCTTCCAGTGAGCCTGGGCTCCTTGGCCAAAGTCCAACGCATACCGACGTATTATGAGTTTGATTGAATTTGTAGAGCCAGCTTGGATATTCACGTTCTGTTTATTGAAAGATGTTAATAACCTATACCAGGACCATCCAAGGGGTGTCCGATAGACTACCCTACACTACCTAGAGATCTCTATTGGACACCCTTTGGATGGTCTAGGTAGTTAGTCCCCGGGTTTTGCTTCGTTTCGCCTTTCAGGCGGCAGCACTGGAAGTTTCAGCCACACCAAGAAGGCTCGGAGAGTATCTTGCGCCAGACGTCTGAGAGTATCTCTTGCGCCAGATGTCCCAGTCGTGCATGTCCTCACTATAGGAATTGGGTAACTGCCAGGACCCGTGTCCTCTATGATATTATATGTCCACAAAGATTCTGTCATTGATACCGTAATGACAATTATGGTTTGCAGAACTGTAGCTGACCACCACCTTTAGCATAACGGTTTCCATAAGCCATGTAACATGGTATCAGGAAAATTCTGGCTTGGCTTGAGTCTTGAGATTCTACAGCTACAACTGGACTGTTTACAACTGGTTGGAGGTTCCCAGTTCAGCATCAGTTCGCCGGTTTTTGCCAGAAGCGTCGTGCCATGAGAGATCGAAGAACAAATCTGAAGACTGCACCAGATGGGGATAGGATGGGGTATAGGGGATGACATAGGACTTTAAATGCAGTTCCCTTTGTTGAGCGATATGGGCGGGTTATAGGATTCAATTTTGTGGGGTAGAATGGAGATGATGGAGTATGTCATGTATATATATATATATTTATATATGTATACAGGACTTTTACATATATTCCACTCAGGGCCCCACACAACCCCCAACCGGTCGGCTGCGGGCACGTCCCACGCACCATCCAGGTGGTGGAGATCTTCACTCGTCTCAGCAGCGCCGGGGACAGCGACGAGGAAGGAGGGCAAGCCTTGGAGGCGCGGGACCAGTGAGGGCAGGGCAGCCTGGCACCGAGAGGTTGGTTGAGGGGTTGAAGTTCCCAGACCATCCATTCGGACTCCCAGACCATCCATTCGGACTCCCAGACCATCCATTCGGACTGGAAGAGTTGAAACTACAAAGCCCTATCCCAGACACGACGTGTTTGCGACTGCCAGTCCGGACTGCCGAGAAAAGGCCAGGGGCGGTGCGAGGGGGGTCAATGTAGGCATATATGGCAGTCCCATGGAGTGTGTGGGTATAGTATTAAATAAGCCCCATCCATGTAACTCTTTCAGTCGTTGGATGTGCTTTGTGGGTGTCTCGGGTTGGCCATACGTTCCATAGTCCTAGCTGACCTATCCCCACAAAAAAGGAGCCCTGTTGACCAGGCCTCAACAGCTCTCCCTCACTTCTCCTTCCCCCCACCCTCCACGCACCGTTTTTGGAACCCTGGGGCTCCAACCACCTCAGAAGGTAGTTAGACCCACCCGAACCACCTCAATGAAACGGAGGTCGGCTTAGGCTGGGAGCCCAAACGGGCAACACGCGTTTGGTTCAGATCGCCGCAACTCTTGCCGTGGACAGGCGCACTTCGAGTCCCAGCTGCGTGAAGCTCAGCTGGGCGCCACTTTGGCAGAGGCCTTCGAGAAGATGACGGTCTCACAGGAGGTCCAGGAGCGACTGCAGAAGCGCTTGAGCCATGGAGATGTGGCTTGGTGGCTGGTTGGGTGATTTCTGGGCACTTGGTGAGCGTTGTGATGGTTACGCAATGTAAGTGATCTCCTCCATTCTGCTAGTTCAAGTTTATGCGATGATGAGCTGGAACCAAGGCAAAAACGGGAAGAACGCACAAGGTTCGAGACAATCTTGGGAGATTGTGGATCCTACATGGGGGGGGTGCTGTGACCTTGCCAACAATGCAGGCAGGACCCACCAGTTCCAGAACTACCGGACCGGACGACGGCTCACAACACGTGCCTTAATGAGTCTGGAGTCTGGGCACCAGTACGTCACATGACGCCCCGATAGCAATGCCACCCACAGTCAAGTGTGCCGGAACCCAGGTCTTTGTGGTGGTCTATGAGCAGGTGTGGCCTCCTGGCATGCGTTTTCATCGCTTGAGCTCCATGAAGCTAGACCTGAAGGATTCTTAGGGTTCCGATATATTTCAGCCAACCCATGCACCAGCTGGACCGCTTATTCCTACCAAAAAGCTGAGGTGTTCCTGGGTGGAGGCCTTAGCGAAGAAGGCCGAGGTTCCGTGCATCTCCTTCCAGCCATCCTACATCGATTCTTGACTTCGATCTCACATCCCCACCATCCAGGCCATCATTTAGGCCCTCCAAACGATACTCCAAACGATCAAAGTTTACAAGTCTTCACCACCACCCAAAGGGTGGTTTGTGGATGTTTTGGAATGGAAAATGCATAGTCAGAGTCAAACGGGGGTGTCAATCGCTGTCACTGCTTCATCCAATTGCAACCTGTCAAGGAGAAGCTGCGCTGTTAGTGAGTGGGCCAGTGTCAAGTCATGTCAAGCCCATTGCAATTATGGGTTAGGGGCTGGAATTGCAAGATATTTTTGCAAGCTCAATGATGTCATTTGGAACACTCTTTCAGGCCAATGTGTTCATTTTATTCTCATCACTTAGTTCAGGCCAGGTAGGGTACTGCCCACATCAACACCCACCTTGGCCGTCGCTTGCTGTTTCGCTCTCAGGACGTCTTCCGACAGAGTGCCAATTTGCCATGTCGGTCTTTTCAGAGCGGCCTTGACTTCGGCCCGGAGGGCATGGTGTGACCTGGCTGACAGATGGTCAGTTGCTACCTGCGTGGTAAGTGGTCATATATATATATATATATAAGGAGGAGGTGAACATTTTGGGAGGATGGGTATTCTAACAAGAACATGAGTTCTGAATGTGTCAATACAACTTGAACCTGGTGCGCCTGCCATTCTGGGTTGAGAATTCTAACCAGTCAATTCCCGGATCATCCCGGATCCAGTTGTGGCCAGGTATACTTTAGCCTCCTGCCTACGTACCGGTGCGCCAGTACCTGCGGGCCGACGCGCAGTCGGCGCAATATTGCCCTTGCCCCAGAGCAGGCCCTTCCGAGCATGATGTGCGGAGCAATTAGCCAGAGATGGTGACAGACAATCCTCGTCAGGAGAATTCTTCTTTTCACTCCCAGGTGTAGACTATTGGCAGGTAGACCAGGTAGGATTTTCGTTGTTTGTATGGCCTTTCAATCTTGCACAAATCCGGTGGAGGGTTGTGGGTGCATCAACTGCACGGCGTGGAGTGTTTGATATAGGCTTCGACTCCAGCATGACGACATCGAGAAAGACCTTCGCAGTTGGCTGGAGAAGGATCCCGATAGACCGGTTGTGCAACTTGGCTGCCTTGCTCGGGTGGCACAGGAAGGAGTTTTGTAACCTAGTAGCTACGCTAAAGTGTTTGTGTGTGTTTTTGACAGCTTTTTTGGCGGGCCTATGGCCTACGTAATTGCTGCAGTCGCGATTTACGGTGTGCTTTGAGTAAGGCTCTACGCCATCCATACTCTAACAGGCCCTTCAGATGCCAAGATGCCCTCTTCCGCACGCAACCCGCCCGCCCTCCAAACGCACGCAGCAGGTACTGCTCGCTGGGCAGCCATATGCTGGCTCGGGTGCTGGATCCTGGCAGCATCACCCGCTTGCTGAAGGGGATTTTAGAGGCGAGCTGTCGCGCTTTGCCTCTCGTCCACGATCGTCATCAAAGGAAGCAGTTCGCAGCAGCACATGCTTTCCCATTGCAAGTGCAAAGACGTTCAACGTCGTAACAGATCAGCTTGTTCGGGGTGGTTCGTCCCAAATACTAGACAATCTCATTGGATGTTCATTGTGTACCTGTATGTACCTATACTACAGACATCTACAGACCATATTGTGAACCCTCACCGTGACGAAGGCAGTAGCGATGGTGGAATAATGCAACTCAAGTTGAGGCTTCCATCAGCCTTACACTCTGCGATTGCATTTGATGGCTCAGGTTTGTTCTCAACAAGGCAGCTCGAGAGTTTGCGGACTCTGACCCTTCCATGGCACTAGAGGGGTGGGGGGGGGCCATGGGAGCGAGTTTGCTTTGAGAAGAAGAGTTTACAAGAGCTTCCCCCCAATCTCAGATGATATTTAAAGCCACACTGAAGATCATTGAAGCTTCCACCCAAAAGGATCCAAAAGGTCGCTCTCATCATCCAAGTGCAAAATCACCTCATGGCTGCCATGAGAAGGACTGCTAGCCAGACTGAAGTGTTATCCGGTGCTGCATGGCAAATGGTCGGCTGCACATGAGGATCCGGGCTTTGACACACTGTTTCGACATCCGGATGTGCGAGTAGAAGCCTGGGTGTAGCTCGGCTGGGTGGAGGGGGTCACATGTTGATGTCCTTGAAGGTATGAGGATGCAGTTCTTGCAGTGATTTCCGCTCATTTGGCACGGATTGGAACACTGACTTGGTGAACCGTGATCCTCATGCACTTCATGGAATGGTGCTTTTGCTTGGATTTGGCTGGTCAAGCATCTCCAATCATAAGTAATAAAAGCGTTTTTGGAGACACATGCCATTCGAAAGAGCATTCTGTTTCAGCTGAGCCTTGCTTGTTTGACATCACTGATTCCACCAGGAATCAGCAGGGCGTCCTGGCACATCCCTCAACGTTGGTGTTCCTCACCCACTGCGGTGCCAATTCTGTGCACGAGGCCTTAGCGTGGCTTCGGATGCAAAAAAGGGACCGGAGTGACAACTGGCCGAGACGTCGCTCGCGGGACCTCTCGCTGACCGTGCTGCCAAAGGCTCGGTGGCAGTCTCGATGGCACATGGAGAATTCCATGGATCTCCATGGAGAATCGCAGCGTGGTTGAGACCTGTTGAGACATGTTGAGACTGGGTCAGTGATCCCCCCAAAGGGCTCGATGTTGCGGCTCGTGGCAAAGCACACCGGCACACGTTCGTTCCGCTCGATTCCGCTCGCCAGACGGCGTCGACGTTCAGGTCCGGGACGCCCATGGTGGCGGTGCCCTTCTTCGACGACCAGCACTACAATGCGCAGGCGTTGGTGGAGGCGAAGGTGGCGCAGCGCATCCCAAAGCGCCCGGTGCAGGTGGCCGAGGCATGGGAGTGAGATGGGAGGGTGGGAGATGGAGTTATAGTGGATGCGCAAGTGGATGGTGGCTACAATAGTGGGGAGGGAGGAATGGAACCCAATAGGTTGGAGAAGGAGACTTTAGATACTATCTTGAGTATGGTGTAGCCATTTGCTCTCAGCCCCCCAGTTCCCCCAACTGCATCACAAATCACAAGTTGTGCCCTTGCGCCTGGTTTTGGTTCACTTCACGCAAGTTGGCCAGACATGTGTGTTTCGGATGGGGTTGCAAGCACCAACAGCTTTGAGATCTTATCTCAAAGAATATTTCTAGGCGTTTGCCGTGCATGTCGGGAGCCTTGCATTGTGTCAGATGGCAGAGGTGGTGGTTTGCTTCATGCTGATTGTAGTATCCACCCGTGTGGCAAGTACCTTCCAAGAGGGCCGAAGCCGCCACAAGAACCAGACCATTTCCATGAGTTTTTGCCTTAACATCTTACAGTATCTGTTGGCAATTCATCCCACCACCAGTCCAATTGACTACCCTACACTACCTGCCTGGACCTCCAGCCAGGACACCCATTGGATGATCCTGGTGAGCATCACACCCTATCTCCAGTCCACTCATCCCGTCGACCGATCCTTCCGCCAGGTCGCTGCAGCTGTCACCGCCATGCGGTCGTCGGCCGCCAAGGCAGCAGCCGCTGCATTGGGCAGTGCGGTGCTGCGGGAGGAGGGCGTGCGCAAGGCCGCGCAGCTGGTGGCACAGTGCAGGCCTTTGGAATGGCGGGGTGTGGTGCTGATCTTGGACTAGATAGAACTATTGGTTGTGCTTAAAGGCATGCAAGAAATTTGTTCGTTCATGCAACATCATGCAACCAATGTTTCTTTGGCATGGTGTGTTGCGTATTTGGGAAAGTTTGGTCAATCCAGGAGAGGTAGGATAGGATGGAATGCCGCACGTAGATTCTGTGTATAGGCTGGCAGTGTACTACCCTGGACCTTGACACCCTTGCCGCTGTACGTAACTGCTAGGCTACGAGGTGCATCGTGAGATTGTGGTGGGGAGAAAATGTATGGTGGCTCCTGGCTCACTAGTAAGAGGTCTAGCATGACCTTTTGGTTGGTTGAGTTTGCCTCATTCCTTTCATCCACAGCGGCCAGGGAAGATGCTGCCTCCAAAGTGCGGAGGCTGTCTTGACCATGATACATGTTTATTCTTGCCCAGATCCCTCAGGGATCACATGAGGGTAAACCAGCGGGATGTATGATGCAGCTTGCAGCCAGGAACCATCTTTAGCGGATTCTTTTGAGCGACGCCTTGTACAGATCTCTCTCGCCAAATGCGCGGTTCGGCTTGCTTTCCGATCCACTGAACCTACACCTCGATCAGATGTACAGAGCTTGTGAAGTGGCCAGGAAATCATCAGAGGCTGCAGTTGGGCATGGTGTGGCTATTTTGATGCACGATGACTCGCTCTCCCATGTTCAAGGCGACTAAGTCGATACCGTGGAGAAGTATCGTTGCCGCTTTGGGCGTTGCATGCATATATCGTGTTAAGCTGGTGCTGATGGTAGGTTCTGTGTTGGCCTCAGATTGGTGGAGACAACTTTTGACAAAGCCGGGAGTGCAAGTGTAAGTAGTGCCTGGACTATATAAGTTCCGCGCAGCCATTTTTGCAGATACCAACCCGTTGATAGCTCTTGAAACTCAAGATTGGAACAGTTTCACTCCAAATGATCCCACACCCTTGATTTGATCACGACCCAGCGACCTATAGCAACTTCTTTATATAGATCACTTGGCACCTCAAGATGTCCGGACATGTCAGGATTCTGCCCTGGATCCCACCCTGTCAGATTCAACTGGGAAGCTTACTGTGAAACTGGCCCGGCCGCGCTGGCGCCCCTTCGACCACGTGGCGCTGTGTGGCCGCCTGCAGTGCCGCGGGCGATCGATTTGAATGAACACATGGTGAAACACGTTGGAGGGCAGAAAAGGTCATGCCAGGACAAGTACAGCCTGTGAGAGTCCATTGTTGCCTAGCTAGTCATCATGTTGTTAAAACATGCACTCGGGGACAATTGTTTATGCTTGATTTGCCAGTGTGAGCTCATGGCAGGTCAAATTGGATGCGTCTCAGCTCCCGTTGAGTTCGAAGAGAAGGCTGCCTGAAACAATTTTATAGTTACTTCAACATCTTAAACGTGAACTCAGCACCTTGCTGTTTTTCTTATTTTTTTCTCAGCATGTCACCAATGGCAGCAAAGGACAGGAGTTTCTCTTATGACTCTAATGCTGGTGTGCTTGCAGGCTGTAAACATTGCAGCTCAAATTAGGTGCCCCGAAGAGGCCTGAGCTCCCCCGCCTCCCAGATGGCTTGGCAGCTTCTAGTGGTGTCGGCTGCCATTGGTGTCCTGGTTGTGGGCTTGGTGTGGAAAGCTTTCCAATGGAACATCACAGACCACGACTATGAGCCGTTGGCAGTGGTGTCAGGTGGAGAGACTGACACCGAAAAGGGCAACACACAAACGAACGAAGAGCCTTTGCTCCTTCGTGGGCCCCCACAGGCCGTGGGCATCATCACAGCTATGTGGCTCTTGGCAGTGATGCATTATGAAACGATGACTTGGCAGCGCCTGGTCGCTAGCCTCCCAGGATACCTCTTTGGCACCTACTTAGTTCTGGGCTTTAAGTGGAAGCTGGAGACAGGGGTGAGCTGGACCTTTGCCATTCCGCACTTCCTGTGGCTCATGGCTGTGCCTTTCATCGAGATCCCTTGGTACCTTGTGGTAGTTCAGACGATCGGTGCGATCCTGGAGGCCTTCGGACTGGAGACCACGAACAAGTACGAAGTCCTTGGCTTTGTCACTTGCCTTGCTGGTCTCTTTGTGGCCTGGATCGGTGCCATCTTCACCATCACCTGGCAACTGGCCCTCTTTACTCTACCTGGCTGCCTTTTGGTGATGTTTGTTGGCTACATTGCGATTCTGGAAGGAGTGCAATCGCAAAATCCGGTATTCTTCTTACAAAAACCTTTGATGGCTTGGTGCTTTGCTCTTCCAGTGCTACATGCCACTGGCCTGTGGTGGCTCCTTTTACTCCTGGAGCTCATGGCTTTCCTGCTCTTGGCCATCCCCTGCACGGTCACTGAAGATTTCGATAGATTGAAGAACTTCATTCCCATTGAGCTGCTCGTGGGCCTTGCAACTCTCGCAGGATCCCTTGCTGCCCTGGCGATGTGGAGTTCAGGTGGCTGGTCTTGGGCCTCTTGGCCTTCGGTCTTCCGTGACCTTTGGCCTTGGGAGCTCTACTTGATGCCCTTCACCTTGTTTGTCATTTGGTGAATTCTTGAAGGATGTCTCGGTCTCCGCTGGATTTTTATTACAGGGTCCCAGGTAATCACCAGAATCAACATTCTCCTGATCCTGGTGATGTTGCCACTGTTCCTGCAGATTGATGTGGCGAAGCTGCAATCTCGTGTCCCGACCCT